>PVKA01012944.1:0-56334 GCA_004027165.1 Ctenomys sociabilis | reverse complement strand
AGAAAGAAAGAAAGAAAGAAAGAAAGAAAGAAAGAGGGAGGGAGGGAGGGAGGGAAGGAAGGAAGGAAGGAAGGAAGGAAGGAAGGAAGGAAGGAAGAAAGAAAGAAAGAAAGAAAGAAAGAAAGAAAGAAAGAAAGAAAGAAAGAAAGAAAGAAAGAAAGAAGAAAGAAAGAAAGAAAATAAATCAATAAAATTATGCTAAAATTAATAATTCCAATAATGTATTCATTATCTTCTCAACACTGAAACAAAATACTCAGCACCCACAAATGAATGTAGGAGAGATGCATTTTACTCACAGTTTCAGAGAGCTCTGTCCACAGTCAGCTGACTCTGAGGCAGAAATAGCAGAGTGGAAGGTCACAGCAGAAGAGAGCACTTCAACCCATGTCAGCCCAGGGCAGTTTGAAAGGACAACGTGGAGACCAGAGTCCACACTTCCAAGTCACACCTGCAGTGACTCAGCTCCTCCACCAGAGCTCCATCTCCTAAAAAACACAATCAGTAGTGAACTCATCCATGGATTAATGGACCAATGCAGCCCCATGTCATCTGTTAGAAAGCTTCACCTTCTAACACAGGAGATTTGAGGGGAACATTTTAAATATAAATCATGACACATGAATAGTGAAATAAAAACAAGGAGTTATATCTTAAAGTCGCCTCCCAAAAAACATTTTCTTAGAGATTTTACATTTAGTATATAGATACTTTGTGTGTGTTTGCTATTTTCTTGTTAATGATTATTTAGAAAATTAACATTATTATTCTTTCATTGATATCAGTAATATGACTTGAGCCATTAGCAAAATCATACTTGTAGTAGTACTTATTTTTTCACTCTGGTTTTCTTTATTAAATACCTTTTATGTACTAACCTCTGTGAAGACAGCATAAATATAATATTAATCTAATATGACATAGGTTCAGATTTGTCACAGTGTCCTTATATGGAATATACATAATCATAAAGATATTGATAGTTGTTAGTTCTATGACAGTTAGCGGAATGTGTGTCAGGCGAAATCCATTCTAGCTCAGAAGAAGAAGGTATTTTTGATAATATTATGTTTTAATAGAAGATTTTCACTCCAACATTGTGCCAACATTTTGATATTACAACCCATTCCTTAGCATGTACAAAAATACTGATGGATTTATTCAAATGTATAACTTTGTTTCATGTTAGTCCAGCTATATTTTGTAAAGTGGAATAGACAAGAGAGCAAAGGGTATCCTTGAAATCATAAGGTCCTCCTGATTGTGAAGATGCCAGTGCCTTAGCCCAGTACCACTACACCCACCTCTGCACAAGTGGTTTATTATGAAAATAGAGCACATTTGTGAGCCAACTAGTATGCTCTATTCCCAATAAATGTCGATTTACAAACAATTACAATCGCTGTTCTTTCTTTCATAAAACTAAGTGTTTTACCCACCAAAATCATTTCTTCTCTACCTAGTTGGAAATCCTCACTCTTCCTCTGGATGCTGCAACAACTTTCATCATTTCAGTGTTCATGCAGGTAACAGAATGAATTGTAGTCAAAAGGGAGAGAGGAGACAAAGAGATGCTGATTTAGACAGACTCCTTCCCACATTCTCCACACATCTCACATGCTTTCATGTGCACACACTGAGGATTTTTAAAGCTGGAACAGATATTTTACTTGTTTTCTCTCACTTTGCCCTCATCTATTCCTCCCTCTCTGAAGACACAGAGGCAGTGGGAATAGTGAGGAGTTCATTTGTAGATGTAGAAGC
Organism: Ctenomys sociabilis; assembly: GCA_004027165.1. NCBI lineage: Eukaryota > Metazoa > Chordata > Mammalia > Rodentia > Ctenomyidae > Ctenomys > Ctenomys sociabilis. The sequence goes on along the minus strand of PVKA01012944.1, from coordinate 54,570 downwards.
ACCCCTTTACTTAACCTGGGAAGTGTTTTTCTCCAGTTCAGATGCTCCCTTCCCTGATTGGCTGTGACTCCAGCATTCATGTCATCTCCCCATTCCTTTTTGTTTCTTGGAGAGAATGACTTGTCTGACTTGAATTTGGATGCAAAGCTTAGTATCCCATAGGTGGAGGTCTGCGACAATGCAATAACACTCAAGATCAATGAAAAGGATTGATATTAGGAACACCATGCATTGAAAATTGTAGATTTTGTGATGTTAAATAATGTACTGATTGATATTATTACTAGCATTAGAAAATGGACTTAAACAGCATGGACCTCAATGAAGGCTTTGGAAGCACAATACTAGATTTCCTGTGCTGACTACTAAACAGAGGTGATTGAGTAAGTGCCTAATCCCTTGTGGCTCGGTTTTCTCATCTCTAGATTGGACAGAAATACCAATATTTGGGAGTCTAAATATTGTTACAACCATATTCTACAATCATGTAATTACATCCAACATGTCCTGGCAATGAAATTAGTTCTTAAATAAAGAAAAACAATTTCAAATATCAGAATTAGCATTTAAACCTAGCACCCCCAGCCCTGGTCCTAGGCTTTCTTTTGATTACAGGTAAGTAGGATCCCACTTCCCACTGTTTCATTGCTCTGTTCTACTACAAAGCCATAGAGAAAATCCTGCTTTTACTAAGTATCAGGGGCTCACACAAATTAGAAGGGCAAACCCAGGAGCCACCCTCCCCACACCTCCCACCCACTCATGTCCTGTGGCTGACTATTCACTCAGCCACAACCTTCCGCTTCCCTCTGCACCAGAGAAGGAGCAGCAAATGGTGGCTGTTTCCTTCGCCAAAAGGTTCTCTAAACCCAGTGCTGCCTTTGCTATATGACATCGAACTTTCTAAAGATTCATGCCAATTCTGTTTTTTCTCATCTTTGTTTAAACCAAGGTCACTCAGTTACTTGACCTTGAGTCATTGTTTCAAAAAAATGGTAAAGCAAAGATCACACAAACAGGACTCTTCAGAGTTCAAGTGTTCGGAAGTGGCACATGGTTGGTCTTTTCATTTTCAGTTTCTCTAGCAACAAATGCACCCCGAGGGCTCTCCACATCATTTAGTCCTGCTGCTTCTAGTCTTATTTGCCATTTCAGAGATCATAAGAAAGCAAAATGTTCTAAGTTTGATGTGTGCTTCAATTAACAAAACAGTATCTCCTATCTGATTAAAGCACAGTGGAATTTTTGACCCTGAAAGTAGTGGTCCTGCCATCATGAATATGTATGAGCAAATTGTAGACCATGCTAAAGAATGTCAGAAGGCATCAGCCTTGAGTTTTGTCTCCCCAGTTTGCTTCTCCATGCAATGTTTCATTCACTCTCCATCCACAGCTTTCTTGTTGAGGGCACTCATGTTCTCATTTGGATCTGGAACTGGACATCAGATTACTGGTCTAGTAACAGGCAAATATGTGAAGAGACACCATCAGACTTTTCCTGATATTTTTCATTCAGGATCTGAGAAAGACACTAAGGCTTAGGGCTGTGTTCATATTGGTTCTTCCACTTACAAGCTGAGTGACCAAAGAAGTTACTGACTGAACCTCTGTAGTCTTTTTTTTCCCTTTATTTGTAAAATTACTGAAGTAAGAAAGTAGTGTCTGAAGGGCCGGCCAGATAGCTCAGTGGACTAAAGCACCTGATTAGGCAGAGTGCAGAGACCAGGGTTTGATCCCAGGCACCACAAGCCATGTTAGCCCTGCCCCAAGGTCACACTGAGAGGGCAACTGAGACTAGGTATGAGGGCGCTCACCTGTAATCCCAGCAGTTGGAAGGCTGAAAACAGAAGGATCACTCTGAGTATGATCTATGTAGTGAGACCCTGTAGATGCTGTACTAAATACATTAAAAAAAAAAATAAAGTAGTGTCTAACTCTTAGAGTCAGTACATGGAAAGAACTTCTTACAACTTGTGATTTAAAGTCAACTCTTCATTAACACTAGGCCACATGAATATGAATTGTATCAACTTACTTCTGATTGCCATAGATTGGTAGGAAGAGGATCTGGGTGGAAAGAGGTACTTCCTGGGTTTTATGTCTATAGTTATCAAGGGAGCTAAATACCTCGCAGCTCTTTCTATACTCTTTTTTGCCTAAGGGTGAAAATTATATTTTTATTATTTGCCATGAAACCAAATGATTCAATTTGAATTGTGAGAATTGCTGGATGAATAACAACTCTATAATTCTCCATTGTGATGACTGTTTCTTTCTCAGATTGATTCATGACTAATGTCCTTGTCCTGGATTTTGCTATTAAATATTGCCTTACAATAATTCTATTTGATTTTATAGTGTGATAACCAGATCTTGGCATGAAAATCACCATAGAAGAAGAAGTGGACTAATCCCTTTCCAGATAAAATTGGTAAGATTTTGAGAAAAATATAAAGATGCTCTAGCATCCTAAGATAAAAGTCAAACCCATTAGTTCACTCTTCACTCAGAAAACTTCATAGGTGTTTTTTTATAAATCCATTCACTAATATGAATTAGTAAGAGAATAAAATGAAATAAAATAAAATAAAATTAGGGAGAATAAAATAAAATGATATTCACTTAATATCATTTTATTTTATTTATTTAATTTTTGGTACCAAGAATTGAAGTCAGGACCTTGTTCTTGCCAGGCAGGCACCATGCTGTGAGCTATAGCCCCAGTCTTCAAAGGTCATTTTAGATAATATTTAGACGTTACGTTCATTTTAATTGTCTTTTTTGAAAGATAGTAGCAAAATTTAAAATGAACGAAGAGTAGTAAAACTGGACATGTTGATCACAATGCAAAAATTCAATAAATGCTCTTTTATTTGTCCATAACTATGCTGTACACACACACACACACACACACACACACACACACACACCTCTATTAGTAGACTTATTGATTGATATTTTAGAATACGCATAGAATATATTTATTGAATAATCTGAATATAGATAGGAAGAAAAAAATACACTGTCACTTGATAATAGATTTATTAAATTGTTTTAAAATCTCAGAATTCTACATTTTCATATTGACATTTATGTGTCAATGATCTTCAGACAAGAGCATTACGTAGAGCATTTCAAGTATCCACAAACCAGTAGCGATTGAAATAAAGATTTTTATTTTTTTATTTTTTAAAGAGAGTACAAAGTTCTTAAAACAGAAAAAACACAAATGATACAGAATTTTGCTAAACAAAATAATAGGAATTTCACAATATTTGTTGTATTGCATAGTGTTGCCTTGAGAATACTTGCTCATATTACCCAATACTTGCAATGCAAAATTGGAAGAACAAAGGAAGAAAGAAAAATATATAAGTAAGAAAAGAGAAAACAAAAAAGAAGTGAAAAAGACAAAATAAAATAAGGATTAACTGCTCCTGTCCATAGACCAGCAGAAATCCACAGTAGCTGTCCAAACCATCATGCTTACACACAGAGACAGGTCTCTTTCTCCTACTCCTCTCCTGAGATTTTTATTTAAAAGATACAGATTCAAATTCTAAATTATGGGATGTTTCAGATCTCATAGTATTTTTAATCCCAGTTTTCTCATTGGTATAAGAATTATGCCTTTATTGTAGTTTAAGTACAGTAATTAACAAAGTTGATAAAAAAATACAAAATACAAAGCATACTTAGAAAGAAACATAGCCACTGTCAGGCTCTGAGAATTTCCCAGTTACAGATCTCTGCTTTGCTACTTTTATGCTTATGCTTCGGTGCTTGAATGATGTTCTCACTTTGGCTAAAATACAAATTTCTTAATATTATTTTTTTAAAGATCTACCATGAAACATTTTACTATCTTCCTTATATCATCATCCCTTGCTATTCCTGTATTGTATTTCTATTCATAGGAATTTTGCAAGTCTGAGATCATGAATTATCCTAATATTGTAAGGTCTTGACATATGTTCTCTGCATCATGGACCTTCCCACTTTCTGTTTTATTCCCCTATATCTTACCCACTTCCAGATTCATTCTTTTTATCAGCTCTTCCATCCTATCATCAGTGACATCCGTCAGGTGGGTTTGGTGCTTCACCTTTATGTCCTTGTGACCTGCTTTATGCAATTGCTATCAGAGCAATCAACCCAATGTACTTTTTTTTTTTTTTTTTTTTTGTCTTTTTGAGACAGGGTCTCACTATGCAATTCAGGCTGGCCTTAAGCTCACTTTGTAGCTCAGGCTGGTCTCGAGCTCACAACAATCCTCCTGCCTCAGCCTCCCGAGTGCTGGGATTACAGGCATGTGCCACCACGCCCGGCAACCCAATGTACTTTAACTCCTAATTCTCCATTAGATTACAAACTCCAAGAAAAAGTCTTTCTCGTTCACTTTTTTATTCTTAGAGTACAGCAAGTAGTAAAAAAATAGGTGCTCAAAGATATCTGCAGAATTCATTCTAGTACATTAAAATAAAACATAAAAAATGAAACTCTATCTTATCTTACAAGGATATGGTGTTATTTAGAAATAAGTTCTTTTTTTTTTGTTAGAACTGGGGATTGAATTCATGTCCTTGCACTTGCCAGAGAAGCACTTATTCCACTGAGCCATCTCCCTGGCCCCAGAAATTAAGCTCTTGAATATAATAATAATAACAAGATATTTTGTCTTTTTAAAAAAATCGAATGTGAGAAGTGTAATGTAAAAAAGGACCATTGGCCAAGTTTTTTGAATACATTTGTAATGTGATATTAAACTCAAAGTTTCTATTAAAGGTAAAAATTACATCAGGTATGAGATATTTTCAGGGTGCAAGATAGTTTCTCCTGCATAAAGGTAGAAAGCCACTACTTGAGAACTAATTACAGGTGTCTACAATCCCTTCTGTCACGTCTGTGGTAGAGGACACAAAAGAAATTTACAAATGTTGTTGCTATGCAAGAGATCAATGAACTACTAAGTCTCTCAATAGACAGATCTCACACACACACACACACACACACACACCACAATTAAATGTGGGAAGGGATTCAATACTTCTAACTTCAACTTGTAAAACCTAAAATTGAGAGGTTCCAACTGGAGCACTCATGGAATTTTGTATGTGTAGCTATGTAGTTTCAAGTTTGGAATGCCTGGCTCACTGTGGGACATCTAGACACGCCCCAGTATCCTGCTCAGGAAGGGCACGAAGACGGCCAGTGTCCAGACTTGTTCTCTTGCCTTTCTGACATGAAGGTCAGAAAGATTCTAATTGAGGGAGTTCCGTATTAACAAGGCTCCCAAAGGCGGTACCCAGAGGCAAGTATGCCCTTTGCATGCAAATGTGCCACGTGGAAGCCTCTAAACTGCTTTACAAAGCACCACAGAATACTAGCTGTTCTCTATCCACCTGCTCAAAATTTACAGAACCACTTGATAACATTACCAAGTTAGTGACAATGGGACCTTTGGAATTCTCTCTTTCAAACATTTCCTCATACAACAAAAGAGAAAAAGGAAAAATATAAACCCAATTACATTCCCTTCTAGAAAGACAAGCACCCTGCGTGCTTTTCTAAAGCCCATCTGAAGCCAGGCATAGAGGTGCACTCTGTAGCTACAGCACTCTAAGAGAATGAGGCAGACCTGCAAGCTTGAGCCTAACCCAGAAAGTTCACTACCTTACTGTGACCATCGCTCAAAATAAAGAACAAAGCAATAAGGGAGTCTTCAGTCCTTATCTCAATTGCAAAACTGCATCAAAACATGCAGATAGCCAGGGTCCACAGCACCTCTGAAGCAATAGCCAGATGGGAAATGATATGAGCAACCTATGGAAACCCTGGATCTGCCCTCATATTGCAAAGGAAGTGAAAACTTAAATTTTAGCACAAAAACAAGCAAGGACTCTCGTCAAATTATTTATATTTATCTCACTGGGTGGGGGGAGATTCCTTTATAGAAGTAATAGAACAAGAAAATAGTTCAAACAGTGATCTTTAACATGGGTGATTCTTGATGTAAAGCTAATAGAGAAATAAAGCTGATAGTCACAAAAGGAGCTCCCACAATAACAGAAATCAGAACTGGTGAGGGAAAAGATTGAGTAGGAAAGTCTTACACTGTCATGTCATGAAATGTAGTTGGAAAAGGACTCATCACTTCATCTTATCTATAAAAAAGCAAGGGTCCAAGAAAATAAGTTAATTTCCTCATGACCAAATAATTTGTGATGAACTTTGGCCTCACACATAGGTCTTTCTTCCAAGTTAAAATGTCTTGTCTGAGCTGGCCCTCCATGACAAGCATGGGTCAAGAATGTCTCAAAGGCCCCTGTGTTGAAGGCCAGGTCCCCAACCTGTGGCTCTATTGAGAGGGAGCAGAACCCACAAGCAATGCATTCTAGTGGTGGGCCTCAGGTCATTGGGGATGCTGGTGAAGGGAACCAGAGGCCCCAAGTGTTCCCCGGCCCACACTGCTTGGCTGTGAGTTGTCCTCTACCGTGTGCTGCTGCTATGGCATTTTGTCACAGGACAAAAATGCTAGGGCCACAAGCTCATGGATAGAAACTTCCAAAACTGAGAGCCAAGCCTAACCTTTCTCTTTATATATGTTATAATTTGTTATAATAACAGAAGACCGATGCAGAAAGAGTAATATGTGACAAGATTGGGTGTCCAAACATGTATTTGTATTATAAACCCTGAGTTAGTTTTTTTTTTTCTAAGCTTGCTGACTAAAGAAAGAATAATATAGTGTTCTCAGATATCATCAGCAATATTTTTGGAGAAGTACATTAAATATAAACTGTGAGAGAAGAATCCTGAGTGCCATGGAAGGACAAAGACCAATACTCAAGAAAATAAGAAACAAAAAGAGAAAAATTAGTGTCAATAGGTTTTAAATTTCAGGATGATGGGAATAAAATAATGAGCAATAAACTAGTACAAACCTTCACACATGGTTGAAGAAGACTTCCTTCAGATGTGTCATGGGACAAGTAAAAAGCCTGTTAAATTTTTGAGTTTCTGGGCTGGGCAGATGGCCCTTGCAAGCACAGGTTCCTGAGTTCAATCCCTGGTACCACAAAAAAATTAAATTTAATTTAAATTTTTAATTTATTTAAAGAGGGAATATTCTAATGTATAAGGAACTGTCATGATTTCTGTATTTTTTCCTGCCAGATCTAGGACTCATGGTTTAGAACATAAGAGAAATAACCATTTTCCTCCCTCATGAGGGGTTTTCCATGTGGAGAAAAGACACCCTGATCCTTTTGCACTCACTCTCTGGGGCCCTCCATTTCTGTTCATTTGGCTGCAAGATGTCATTAAGTCCACCTGCACTCAGCAGTGATCATGGAAAGACTTCCACACCCTAGATTTTATGCTGAGGATTTAGGAGGGAAAAGACCTCCTGACTGGGGCAGGAGGACATTAAGAATCATGCTGCCCATCTGAGAGATCTCCTGGAGCAAACCTTGCTTCCTGCTGCCTGGTTTTGTCTCCCAGGAATTAACAAAGGAATGAGATAACAAGGGTTATCACTTGTCTGGCTGGCTGGGGCTCATACTCAGAGTCTCCTGAAAATACATTCTGAAACCAGTTAGGTGAATGCCATTGAAACATTAGGGGAAAAGGATAAATTGCACTTGGTCAGAAAAATGCAAGTGAAATGGCTTGATTGCTTAGCATGGCAGATGGCTGTGATTCTATTTAAATTGAACAGCACAGCCTTGCAAAAGATTTCAAATTACTAAGCAATACAGTGATTCACCTACAAATTCTCAGCCTGACAGGGATCCTGTGAGCACTTCTCAAGGATAACAATGCAACAAAAAAATTAAAATTCATTACGGAAGAACCTCCTGACCTGTGGGACACAGTAAATCCCTCTGGCCCTTCCAGCCTGGGAGCTCTTTATGGGACTAACAGACATAAACATCAGGGCAGTAGGACACACTTCAAGTGTTCAAGTGTGTCAGTCAGCTTTCCATTACAGTGATGAAATAATGAGGATAAGCAGCATACAGTAAAAATAGAAAACATTGATTTGGACTCATGGTCTTGTTACATGGTCAATGCACCTTATCACTTGGGGCTTTGGCAGCACTGTACATCATGGCAGGAGGTGTAGAGGAAGGAGCTGCTCACCTCAGTGGTGTCTTTAACACAGCAAGGAAAAGAGTTCAGCGCTGCTGCATCCCCTAAAAAAGACATCCCCCAATGACCTAACTTCCTCCCATTAAGCCCCGCCTCCCAAAGGTTCCACAGCACAGCGCGATGCTGACCAAGCCTTAACCGTATGGGACTTTGGGGTTACTTTCAAATCACAGCAAAAGTACTTAGAACAGACCTAGCACATGACAAATGTCACATTTTCCATTTCACTGTTTATTTTTTTAAAGATAATTAAAAATAGTTTAAAAAATTAGAAATGATACAGAATTTCACTAAGTAATATGATCGGAATTCAAAAATGGTTATCATGCATATTGTTAACATCAAATTAGTTGTTCAGATTACCAGATGTAAGCATCCAAAATTGATCAAAAAAAATTGAAATGAAAAGGGAAAGAAAAAAACATTAACTGCTCTTTTCAATAGAGCAGCAGAAAAAAGTAACATATGTGTGCATGAATAAACACAAACACACCTATTTATGTAGTGAAGAAACATCATTAAATAATTGCATGTCATGGGCTACCAATCACTGTTACCCACAATGTGGACCTAGGAGGACCCAAGGAATGCCAGAAATTCCCAAAAAGAACTATTACCACTAATTAATAACGTTTGGCATAATACATGAATGTTTATCCCTGCTTGCCTTAATCATATTACCATACCATGGGTAATTATAATGAAATTTCTTTCAAGGAGAAAAAAACATTAAAGGATTTAAAGCAACCTATAATCACACAATAAGCAGTGAATTAGGGGCTCAGATAAGCCCTAGTTCTGCCTATATGTTCCTGGACAAATTAATTGGCTCTCTTTCATCATCTATGAAACTGAGAACTTAAAATACATGCTCTCCCTTTCTGGCAGAATTTACTAAGAAGATCTTGGAAGAAAATGCCTGGTAGGTTGCATGGGAAGCAAGGAGCCTTATTAGGATACTTTAGCACTGACACAGCACACGATAATAAGTACCAGGGTCAGAGCCAGAGAAGTATTAATAGAACAAAGCCTTGTAGTTAAGAGATATTTTTAAAATTTCCTACTTTCAATTGCGAAATAATCAAAACAGAGAAAAAGATAGCAAGCAACACACAGGACCATGTCCACCAATTTAAAAAAAAAACAATTAAGATTTAAAATATTAAATGTTGCTTAATAAGAGGTTATTTAGAAAAAGGGAGAAAAGAAAAGAGAGGAGTGGGAGAAAAAATGACAAATTTTACACATGCACAAAACAAATTGGTCCCCATTCATGATTCCTCACCTTATCTACAATCTTACTACTCTCTCTTGGTATGTACTCCTATCTAAATTTTATTAAACATATTCTTGGATAAGAATAATTTATTGGATAAGAAAATCTTCAATGAAATAAATATTATTATACGGTGCATGTCATTGGCAAATATCACACAATGCTATGTTTTTAAGTACAGATTCCTATGAAATAAAGATTTCTATGTTAAATATTGATTTCTGGGTCTTTCTCTTAGAATTTCATGTTTATATTCTTTGTCCATTTATGCATTATGCTACTGTATTTTTATGCTTTGTGGATTTTTTTTTATATTCCAAGTATTAAACAATGGTTGGATTTTTAAGCTCCCAACATTTTTATTGATTTCCAATTTCATTACTTAGTGATTATTGCTAGTACTTGATTGTTTCTGGTTCTTCTAATTTCATTTATTATTATTATTACTCTATGTATTTGATACAGGGTCCCACTATATAGATTGGACTCATAGTGATCCTCCTGTTTTCAGCCTCCATTGCTCTGGGATTACAGGTGTTTGCCACCACACCTAGTCTTGGTGGCCAGCTCAGTGGGCCAGGGGACAGGGCCAACATGGCTTGTAGTGCCAGGGATCAAACCCTGGTCCCTGCACTTGCCAAAGCAGGTACTTAGTCCACTGAGCTATCTCACTGGTCCTTATTTCTAACTTTGTTTAGTTTTATTTTTATTCTTGGACAATCTCATAATAATAACCATTTTCACAATAGCATTTGTTGTACAAATATTGTGCTCACTAACATTGACTTCATGTCTTACATATATTTCTTAAAGCATGATTTTGTAGCACTATTAAAATAATCTATAGCCTTAATAATTTGACTGCTCAATTTTTATTGATGGGATGATTAAATTTTTGCAAAATAATTGTTGCTTAGTCAATTTTCATTGGAATTCTGGAAAATGGGCCTAGACTGTTGTAATTATGTCATTAGAACCTTACTGATTAAGAAATAGGTTGTTTCAAGTTTTATCTATTATAAATCATGCTGCAATTAACATTCTTATACCTAAATTCTCATGCTCATATACATGTGTAAATGTCAGTGGAATAAATCTAAAAGAGAATTAGGTCATAATATTTGTATACTTTTAATAATCAGAAAGATTTTTATCAATGCAGTCTATCCTACAACGTAAGCTCAAGAAAAGGACTGGAAGAACTTACCTAGTTAGAGCTGAACACATGTAGAGCACTAATAACGACTATGTTTGAGGATTAAGGACTCTAATCAAACATGAATTGTACTCTTCCAACCTTACTTCTTTGCATCCTGATAAGGTGGGTGCCTTTGCTGTAGAATCCTACATTTCCATTTTCAGGAAATTTTGATTTTGTTCTCATACATTTTTTTTTACTTGTTTCTTTGACATTTATGACTGTCAGTGTAATATACTTGAATAAAAAGACTGAAAAGTCATACCTGCTCCCTCACAAATCAGAGTGTGCTCCTGGAAATGAGAGCATTAGAGATAAACTGCCCCTCTTTTGCCAGACACTGTGAAAAACACATAACAAAAAGAATCCTGGAGTCTTTGAAGAATGTCCTTGATAAATTTCTGCAAGTTCTAACTTTTATCTTCTTGAGAAATATCACCACAATCTCGCTGAATCACTAGTGTAAGTTGTCACTACCAAGTACAAGCAGCCATTTGATCTACTTGAGGCCAAAGGCTGAATGAAGATATCCAAACCATACAAAAATGACTGGGCCTTTCAACTGTGGGCTGGCAGCTAAATTTTCCCTTCTAAGAAGGGTGTAAAGATGTAGTGAAAATGTCATAGGCACATTTGTCTCTGGTGTTCATCTTGGAGAAAACCAATGTCCTCTAGGGGGAAACTTCCATGGCCTGAGAAGAGGTGAGAAATACAGTTAATAGCAATGGAATTTTTTCAGGGACTTGCAACCTCTGGGATTTTGAGCAATTTGTTTAATTGCTCTGCTCTCTGCTTTGGTATCCTAGCCTGTAAAATTGGGCCATTAGCTTCACCTGGAAGGTCAGAGCGTGCTATAAAGCTCAGTGAAGAAAGCCTGGCTCATACACAGTTTCCACATCTTTTGTTTGCTGCCATTAGTAGAGGAGACCCACAAAATCTGTGGGAGCAGAAAAGCAGCTGGGGTCTGCTGTCTCCTCACTTGGTAAAAGGGAAGGCAATATTAGTCCTCTTGAAAGAAAGTGGACCGTAAGAAGCACTAAACAATCTAAAAACATGCATGAAACTCACAATCTCATATTTCACTGGTAGATCTGGAAGTTTAATTCAGTTCTCCTGACAATTAAGGCATAATTTAAAAAGAGTTGAACACTTTTTTGAAAAAGTTCACCATTTCATAAAGTTTATGTCTTAATAGTAGAAGTATGGTGACAATGTCAAGAGAAATGGAAAATTCCAACAATGTGCAAAGAAAGAGGAAAGAAAAATACCCACAAATATGAATACACACACATGCACACAGTCACATCCATTAATCACTCTAATCCTCAAATTTTATATTGTAAAATCAGATAACGCCCTTCACCTACCTGCCTTTTGTAAAGATCTACATAAGCAACTAGAACTCCTAGCACATGACTGATCCTGGAAACTGCCAGCAAAAGCCCTGGCAGAAGCAGTATTAATAGGAGCCATAGCATCTTAATGATGGCAGCTGGAGTTGAAGTTCAAATCAAGAGCCTTCAGAGGGGCTTGAGGTCAGGCTTTGCATGAGCAATGGGCATAGAGTCACAGGCTAGCAGACATTTAATTGCTGCCCAAACTTCTCTGGTACCCAAATTCTTATCTTCACAGCCCAGCTTTAATCCATCACTGTAGTCTCTGGGCTGCATGACCATTTTTATAATGTCATAATTTTCCACAAGAAAATGACATCTTGGTTCATACTACAAGGGGTCAGTTCAGCAGAGATGAATGACATAGCCAACAGGCAAGAGTTCTCTCATGAAATTTATAATCTAGTCTTTTTAAGAGTGTGTGTCTTCCTCTGCCAGTGTGGAACTCCGAAACTCCATTACAACTGCAATTAAGTTCTGTACTAAATGAATCTGTGAAGGTTCATTTTATGAATAAATTCTTGCAGGACATTTTTCTTGAGATATTACTCCTTCTTTCTTGTTAAGTGCTAAAGCTCAGCTTTATGAGTCAGTGCGGTTTGGCTGCACACCTCAATTATTCAAGCAAATACTATTTTAGGTGTTGCAATGAAGAGATTTTTCAAATGTGATGTCTGTAGGACTCATCAAGCAAGGAACTAAGATCCTACCTGATCTGGTTAACCCAACCTAATAAGCTGATAGAATGAAAGGCTGTGAAAGAGCTAGAGAGTTCCAAAGGAAAAATAAGTCCCATCTGTGGACAAAAACTCCCCTTCATGTGCGAGAGCACACCAAGCCTTTCCTGATGGCCTATTTTGTCAATTGAAGATTTTCCATCCATGGCCTCACAATCAAGTAAGCAAATTCCCTAAAATAAATGTCTGAATACCTCCATCTCTGCATCAAGGAATCAATGAATGCAACAAAGAATGTGTCAGTGAGGCATTCAGCCTCTCAGTGAACATTCTGATTCTCTGATGGACGCAGGTGCTTCTGGGTTATTTCCAGTTGAACGCTGACTTACACCAAGGCTTCTGGTATTTATTATTCTCTAAATATAATTGTGTCTATTATAATTATTTTTAGATATGTAATAAATAAACTCTGCTTAACAAGATAATACATGGCACATTGCAAACACTCAGTAGAAGCTTGCCTATTTTAATTAACTTTTACAAGTAAATGACTTTTAGTGATAAAGCCTATAGGAATTAAAGTTGGGAACACCTAATTCCAAGTTCTGTCTCTCAATAGCAGAGAGGGCTCTGGAAATTCCTCTCCTGCTTTTAAGCTTTAGATTCCTTGGCAGACAGACAGGCAGACAGACAAACAGCAAACAGACAGAGACTAGAACCAGTAGTGATGATAGTACCTGCCACATAAAATTGTTTTACTGCATGGGGAGAAAGCACACAAAAGTCCTTTAGCATACTAAGTGGCACATATTGAGAAATTCATAAATATTTTATATCCTTGTTTTTTATCATTTGAAATTTAAAGCAATTCTTTGTTGTCTTCCCTTGAGAAATATCCAATTAAATATCAGAAAAAAATTAGTCGTCATACATTTGACTCACTCCAGATGCAAGGATGCCTCCGAGAGTAGCAGCTCAGTTTGACTGTGGTACCTTCTGGCCTGGACCTTAACAATAGACAGCTAAGGACTAGCAAGGTGACAATCCCCCTGAAGAACTCTCTCACATGTGCATGTGGAGGGAGCTCAGTGAAATCTCAAAACACTGCACCTCCTCTTGGTAAAAATCCTAAATCCTTCCAAGAATATCAATGCCCTGTTCACTGAACTCTTTCATGAAAATGCTAAGAATGATAAAAAAACAGCACCAAGAGCATCCACGTCTGTGTGTGGTAGGTTAACTGATGGCTTATAACACCCAGCTGAACTGAATCAGCATGGTGGTGGCTGTGGAAGGCCCACCTAAAGATAGTTGTCAACAGCATAAAAGAGAACTGGAGAGGAAGATGTTGATTCTCCTGGAAAAGCTCATCAGGCTGGTTTTCCTGATAGGAACTCAGCTGCTCTCATTGTCAGCTTCCTTGCTGTCACTAAGGCTGGCTGGGATTCTGTTCAGGCGAGCTCGGGTCCTTACCTTGGGCATCACTTCCTGGCTCCAGTGCAGATCTCTCAGCTGCTGGCACAGATCCTTCATCCCCCTGGCACAGACTTTCTAGCTTCCGTCACTGACTGTTGGACCTTCCCAGTGCAGATCCTTGATCAGACTTTCACGAGACATTCTCACGGGCACTAGACCTCCAGCTGTACTCGCGGAGGACATTGTCATGGCATCCAGGCCCTAAGCTGGATTCTCTGAGCCTCTCATGTATGATCAGATTGTGTGCACTATTCTACATTCACATTTTGGAAAAATATTATCAAATAAGACTATAAAATGATGTGTCCTGTATTTAGTCTATTATTCCCTTGTAAACGCTAACATAATAATATGTGACCCTATTTTTAATTTCTATGAAAAAACAAAATTTCATAATCACATATTATGAGAAAGACAATATTGAAACATTCACACATAAATGGATCTAAGTTGTAATTATTTTTAATTTTCATTTGTTTAATTTTTATATAAAATAAAAATACTTTCCAAAATTAGACATGACACAGAATTTCACTAAATAAGATGACAGAATTTCAGCAGCAGTTGTTCTGTTTCTTATTGTTGTCTTCAATTACCAGATATAAGCATGCAAAAGTGGTCAAAAAAATAAAAAGTAGGAAAAATGTTAAGCATATAATGTTAAGGGAAGTAAGTCAGACAAAGAAGCTTAAATAAGACCTGGTTTCTCACATGAGGAAACACAAATAAAAATCTCGTTTTCAGTTCCTCACTCCAACATTAGTCCCACACCCATGTGAAATTTATTTAACATCTGTGCATCTCAGTTTATTTGCCTGTGAGGTTGGTGATGGTAACACTTCCCTCAGAGGGCTGCTGATTGCAGGCAGTTGCACAGGAGATGACTCACAGAAGCATCCCAAGAACCATCACCCAGAGCTAGCACAGGCCCAAGTTCTACAGGGCCCAGAGCCCAGGGATACCAGCTGATGGGCTGGAGGGCTGCAACGGTTCCTGTGTGTGCTGTCAAAATTCTTGATCACCAAGTCATTTTCACTTCAACAATCCTTTCTATGGTGATTAAGAAAAATGAAGTAGACTTTTAGCTCTTCCCTCACCTATGCTAGTGCCTGCCCATGTAGCCCACATCTGGAATATGGTGTCACTTATCACGAATATCATTAGAAGGAGAGTTTTTGAATAATAGTAAAAATATTCAAATGTACAAATTTGGCATATTATCAATATCTCCAAAATTAATTAGAATCTGCTCTACTATACAAAGCAGAGAGATAAAATGCTACTTAACCCATTTCTCCTTAACAATATGACCCACGCTCACACTGCTATTTCTTACATTGACTTTATTTTCCTCCCAACCTGAAGTCAGCTCTAAATGACCCAGTGAATTTAAAATACAGATCGATGATATTTATTCCCTTAAACCAAGAGTATGGTTTATGTCTCCCATCTAATGTAATATATCAAAACTTCTTATATAGAATATTGAACAGCATTATTAGGCATTAACTGTGAGGCACTTTGTTACCATCCCGTCCCTTTTATACCACTTTATAAGACTGACATACAGAAAGCTGTGCATATTCAGTGTATATAGCAGGAAGTGTTAGAAGCAAGAACAAACCAAAGAAACCAGCAATACAGGCTCTGTATGAACCTGTCCACTTCCTCCAAAATATTTTCATTCAACTCCCTCACTTACTATTCATATATGTGCATATGCAATATAATAACACTTCGCATAAGATCTATCCACTTAAACAAACTTGAAGTGTACATACAATATTGATGGGCTTTCTTTGCCTGTTTTGGGTTTTGTATTCAACTTTAATTTTTCAGCACAGGAATGGAACCTGGGGCCCTGTGCATGCTAAGCGAGCACTCTACCTCTAATCTACATCTTTAGCCCATTTTTAATCTAATTTTACTTTAGCCCAAACTCATTTCAATTTTCCAATCCTCCTTCGTCAGCCTCTTGAGTAGACAATGTAAAATGTAGGCACTGACCTATAGATCTTGGGGACCAACACAGCTGAAAAGGAGATATTTTACCCTTTCGCTCACCACTTCCCATGCTCTTGGCCCCCACTAATCTACTCTGCTTCTAGGAGTTTAACTGCCTTGGACTCTTTCTACATTGTGGGATATATATATATATATATATATATATATATTTTTTTTTTTTTTTTTTTTTTTTTTTTTTTTTTTGTCTTTTTGAGCAGGGTCTCACTGTGCAGTTCAGGCTGGCCTTAAGCTCACTTTGTAGCTCAGGCTGGTCTCGAACTCACAAAGGCATAGATATAGGTATAGATATAGATATAGATAAAGATATAGATATAGGTATAGATATAGATATAGGCATAGATATAGGTATAGATATAGGTATAGATATAGGTATGGATAGATATCGATATAGATTTTTCCTTATATAGTTTGTTGATAGACATTTATATTAATTCAATGTTTTGGCTATTGTGAATAAACCTGTAATAAACATGAAGTGAAGATATTTTCTCATTTTGTAAAGAACGGAGCAAGTAAAGGTTCTAGACAGAAGTTATTTTTCTCAGCTTTAAAATAAAAGGGCCAGCGAAATGGCTCAGTTGATTGAAGCACCTGCTTAGGCAGACGCTGGGGCCCAGGTTTGACCCCTGGCACGAGGTGCCAGCCCCATCCCCAGGGTGCACCAAGACACCACATGAGACCAGGTGTGCACCTATCATCTAAGCACCTGGGAAGCTGAGTCCAGTCTGTGCAGCGCAGCCCTGTAGACCCTGTAATAATTCCAAATGAAAAAAATAAAAGTAAAAATAAGTTACTGGGTGTGACTTAGCTGCTATGGAACAAATTGACATTCCTTAAAGAATTTTTAAAAAGTAAATTAAGCACTGATATAATATTTTATGTATATGTGCTTAATATTTATTTAGTAAAATTTCATAATTTGTCTCAAGAATTAAAGATTTATTATGTAAAACTCTAGTTTTCTTCTACTCTTTTTAGTCAATTTGTATGAAGACTTAATTCAATAGACAAGATAAACAAAAGGCATACAAATTATAAAGAAAGATTTAAATTGATATCATTTTCAAATAGCATGATACTACACCTAGAAAGCCTTAACACAAAAAGCAATTCTTAAAAGAAAGGTGAGCATTGGTTTCAGTTTGAGGTCAATATATAAAAACCAAGCCATAGCAATTCTTAAATGTTGTTAATGCGAAGTTCTGCAGTGATCAGCGGAATGAATACTAGAAAGAATGTGCACAACTGATTTTCACCAAAACAACAAAATAATAATATACCACACTGGCAAATTATCGGAGATCCCTGCGATGGATGCCAACTTCCTACCAGGTGTTAGGGCAGAGGGCGAGAGAAAGAACAAGGAACAAAGGGGCAGTGCAGCAGGGATCTCGGATGACCAATTGACTATGGTGGTGGCAGGGGGGCGAAATCTTGTGATTTACTGCCGAAGGGCACTGTGTGTTTCCAGGAACATGTTGGCGACTAAGGTAGCCTAGTGAGAAAAAAGCACTCGCACAAGACAGGGTGCAGTGCGGCTTCCCCAGGTCTTGTCACCTTCAGCAGGTCTTAGCTTGCCCTGGGAGCACCACAGTGTCACTAGCTCCAGGGCTTTCAGCTGTAACCAGAAAAAAAAGCGGGGAGTTTCTGTGTCCGTCTCAAAGGCAGGACAGCCTCAGATGGCCTCTAGACTTCACTTCTGTTTTGTGACACTCAACAGTGAATGACAACCTTTTCAACAAATAAGTTACATAAAAGTAATATCTTCTAAAAATAGGAAAATTGATTATGAACTCAAATAGAAAGCTAAATCTTCCTAATTTGTATAAGGAAATAAAAGATGAAATATATTTGACATTGTTAGATGAAAGTCCTTAATATGAGAAAAAGAAAGATAATAAAAAATTGTAAATTAGACTTCATCAAAATTAAAAACTTCTGTTCTTTGAAAGACATTATTAAGAAAAATGAAAGTAAGCAAAGTCATAGATATGAAAATGTATTTGCAGTGTACTATGTCAGAAGGAACTTCAAATCTCTGAATACCAACAAAAGAAAACAAAGGAAAACAACTTCAATTAGCATAATCAAAGAATACTAATTACTCAACAAGAACTGTACCACACATATACACAAATGGATCAATAGACTTAAACGGGTACTTCACACAAGGCAGAAAATGACTGGCAGATACATAAAGCAATGCTCATTATCATTAGTAATGGGAGAAATTAAAACTTAAACTTAGAAATACTACTAGATATCCACAATATGGCTAAGAGTAAAAAATGCAGGGCCATATCAAATACTGATGAATAGTTGAGCAATCGAAGCTCTCCTCCTATATTGTTGGAAAACCTATAGACTGATAAAATAATCTGTAAAACCATTAGTTCCTTATGAATTTGAGCTTGTATTTATGTAACACTACACTCTTAAGTATCTACCCAAAGGGAAATGAAAACCAACGTGTACATGAAGACTTACACCAGAGTGTCCATAGGAGTGTTGTCTGCAGATACAAAGCAATAACAGACATTAAAAACGTTCTGCTAAGGGAAAGAAAGCAAATAAAATACAGAGCATGCCATAAGGCAATTAGAAGTTCTAAAATAAGTCGTAGTGACCAAACAGCTATCAATGATTACTTCGTACTAAAGGTAGGCTGGACATACCATGAACATGAGGGAAAATTTGGGGAAGATGCATATTAAGTTTATGATATTTACAAAGCTATTTATATTTATTAAATATCTGAGTTGATCCAATATAGCATTCACAATGGAGCAGTTAATGGTTTATTTTTGCTTTTATTCTTTTTAATTTCTTGTAACTTTTGTTGTTGTTTTTTGGTTTCGTTTTGCTTTTTAACCAATTTTGCAAGTTTACCTCTGGTGACCTAAACAACAAATCTGAAGATGACATCATGCAGTACAACACCATAGTTGAGTCCTATTACTTTGTTTAATAAAATTTTGCAATTTTTCTAATGCTTATTTTACTATTTTGCATTCTTTAAAATAAAATTAATATTTACTCCTGTTTCCATTGTGACTATAACTTTAAATGTTGTATGCAGAATAAGGTTATTCTTTGAAAAGTTCTGTAGAAGACACCACATATCCATATAATTTGTTGCCCAATGATTTTTATCTTAAGTTATTAAAATTTGGGATATGGCATGATTATAACTCTGTTATTCATGTATAAAATAACAAATGAGAAATTGAACTCTTAATAGTATGTAATGAAATGTGTATAAAGATTATTTGTCAGGGTGAAAAGATCCAGAGGTAAAATTTTACCTTCTAGAAGAACAGTTTGATATGAAACAAAAACACAGCATTAACTACTAAAAGACAAAAAAGCCAAATTTCAGGTTGTACACAGGACAAAAAGTACAACATAGTATAATAAAATGTAAAATTAACATAACTTTATGTTTTTACTTATCATGCTAGCTTTATATTTTCATCATACTATGTTATACTTTTGTCCTACGTAAAATTTTAAATAGTTCATGGCTATCATACTTATCCTTTCAGATGAATATTTTCTGAGGAGAAAAGTATAAGTTGAAAGACTCAGGCTGCAAGCATCCTTGGCTTATGTTATTAAAAGCTACATTAGCCATACAGTGGGCCTAAGGATTTGTGGTCCTCCTGATTCTTAGAGAGACTGTAAAATTCTCTGCTATTTTGATTTTACAGTACAGAATTCTAGAAAACTGCCTAGCCCCATGGATGGTCAGTTTAATCTTACAGCTGGTCTACCATCTCATTAACAAGACTCATGGAGAAATTTGGGAAATTGCCTCATGCCCTTGTTCCTATCATTGAATTCTACAATGCATTTATCCTACCCTGCAATGGCCCAAGAGACTTGAGGGTGACGGGCGAGCAAATTCATTTATGACTAAGTTTACTTTACCATAAGTGGAAATTGTATTGGGAATTACATGGCTCTGAGATATGTAAAAATTAATCTGCACAAATGAGCAAATTCTTCATGCAAATCCAGCTGTAGATTTAGAAATACACCAGGTGCATTAAGCAGAAATTGATATTTTAACATGTGTTTTTCAGGGGGGGAAAAAAGAATGATGCTCTTTTTCCTAGCTAGTATCACCAAATAATTGTGTCTACTAATGAGAGTTGTTACCAGGATGCTTGTGCCTGGCTCTATCTATCACGGAGAACCATACTACTGGTTTCCATAGAAATGGGAAAACTATGTGAACTTTTTCTGTATCCTGTTGTACTAACCCAGGTATTGCAATGCCTGACTTTTCTGTCAATTCCCTACCTGGCATTCACCAAAGAATTTGGAAGCAAAAGCTTTCACTGGTTCATCTGAACCACATTTTTCTGCTGCCTTTTATTTTTTCAGTGTTTCTCATGAGCAGGTCAGTCTCACTGTTAGGACTAGAATCTTGATGTCCCTGCAAAGCCTCATGGCTGAGTTAGTGTGTGATGCTGGGATTAAAATGTGCCCACTGATTTGTTTAGTAGAGTTCTGGGTGAGGATAGGGGAAGCCCCAGCCTGGGTGTGTGTGGTACTAAGCAATAGAGTTATAGCCTGGATGCAATATAAAAAGTGAGAAAGAAAGTGAGCTTGCTGCTGCTGCTTCCTGCCTGCTCTGTCTGCCATAGACTTTGCTTTTCCTCTGCAATGTCCCCTACCACGCCACTCTGCATTGGAGCCAGCAAGTGAGTGACCGAAAGCTCTACAAACTGTGGTCTAAAATGAACCTTTTCTCCTTTACGTTTGGGTGTCAGTTATTTTGTGTCAGTGATGAGAAAAGTAAAGACACTCACTGTTATTTCCAATCTTTCCCACATAATTTTCTTTTTTGAGAACTTGCACCTTCAATACGAAGACTCCACAATTTCACTGAGTTGCCAGGATGTAATTTTTTTATTATTCATTTTGACAATAGTTACAAAATCTTCCAGTATAAAGATATACGTAGCTTCATTCTAAGAACTTCTGCATTATTTCTCTGGTCTCTAGTCTCTTTTATTCTGTTCTGTATTTCATAGCAACACTTATTCCAAAGATGCCCTTCCTGAATTGATTAGCAATTTCCATCACATTCTTCCACAACCCATATAATTTGATTGCTTTTGACAAATAGTCCCTGATTTTTATGTTCCAATATCTCCAATTCAAGGTAACAACAGGAATAAGGGTGAAAACCCCTGAAGGATTAAATTACTTAACAATGAGTCAAGTTAGGACTCCACTTTCCTCACTCACGTGGAATCCTCAAGTTTGACATTATCTTCTTATAAGCATAAGCCTTCCACAGAAGGTGTAGGACAATAATTTTAAACCATGTGAGAAAGTTCTAACATAGGTGAAACTTAATTCTTGGAAGAAGAAAAGAAAAAAGGAGATGTGCTGGAAATGTTATTCATGGTGAATGGCTGAGAATTCTCCTAAATTAATGAAAGACTGTGTCACGGGTATAAAACACCAAGGAAAGTGTTATCACTGAGTGTGATAAATGAATAAAATGTTACTATTTACTTATATAAACTACATTTTGTTAAACACATATTTTTAAAAAATCTTAAATGAGTAAAGATTATACATAGTGATATAATATCCTCAACAGTAAGATAAAGTTGACACTTCTGAGCACTCTAAAAGTGTTTGGAGATAAAGATAATTCACATATTAGAATTTTATATTATATAAAAATAGCCCCTGAAAATTTATGGTGATATAAAATATTTTATATCATTTTATATCATTTTATATCATTTTAGATCATTCTCATCTTTCAAGATGGTAGGTGAAAAATACTGAGAAGCCAGACACTACAGAGAAGAAACTCAAAGCCAAGAAGGCTTCTGCCAGTGGTACTGGTACTGGTAAGGTGAAGGCAAAAAAGTCCAAGAAGGGGCAGCCCCACCGCAGCTGAAATCCTATCCTGGTTAGAGGAATCAGTAGATACTCCGGATCTGCTATGTGTTCTAGAAAGGCTTTGTACAGCTGCCAAATCAAAGGTTGAGAATAAAAAGGAGAAAGTTCTTGCTATGATCACAAAACCAGTCAGTGGGGACAAGAATGCAGGTACCCAGGTGGTTAAGCTTCAAAAACTACCTGGATACGACCCTATTTAAGATGTATCCCGAAAGCTCTTGAGCCATGGCAAGAAACCCTTCAGTCAGCATGTGTGGAAACTTCGAGCAAGCGTCCCTCCCGGCACCACCTTCATCATCCTCACCGGGCATTACAGAGGCAAGAGAGTGGTCTTCCTGAAGCAGTTGGACAGTGGCTTGCCACTTGTGACTGGGCCTCTTAGCCTTAATCGTGTTCCTTTATGAAGAAAGGAAATTTGTCATTGGCATCTCTACAAAAATTGATATCAGCAAAGTAAAAATCCCAAAACACCTCCCTGATGCTTACTTCAAGAAGAAGCAGCTGTGGAAACCCAGACACCAGGAGGGTGAGATCTTAGACACCAACAAAGAAAGATATCAGATTTCAGAGCAGTTCAAGATGGATCAGAAAGCAGTTGACTCACAGATTTTATCAAAAATCAAAGCTTTTCCTCAGCTTGAGGGCTACCTGCGACCTGTTTTTGCTCTAACAAATGGAATTTATCCTCATAAATTAGTGTTCTAAATTTCTTACTAAGAACCTAATTAAATAACTGATACATTAAAAAAATAAAAAATAAAATATTTTGAGCAGCCCATAAAAATGGTTGCCTAAACATCTGAGCTAAAAGTAATGATAAAGAGAATTCCTTAACCTTAACAGAAGCAATAATGGATGGATACACAGACCTGCTCAAAGGAAAAATTATACTAGCAAAGCAGAACATTGCTACACTGCCCTGTTCAACAAGTGTAGGTCTATATTTTATGGGCCATCTTTGATGTTCCATTGGAACATTTCATGATCAAATGTTCTTGGTGTATATCATAATAGTATACAGCAAAATTATCACTAGTAAATTATCTTGGGCTGCCCCTCCAAAGACCATTCAGTCTCAATGAAGCTGACTGTCACATCCCTTACTCTAACAGAAAGGCCTCTGATTGCATGGAAATGTCTCTCAGTTACACAAAACATCTGAGCTTCTGGTCTCACCTCTCACCCATCCTCTATGTGGCAGCCCCCTTCCCTGCATTGCCCTCTTTCCACAGAAGATGGAGAGGTTCCTTGGGAAGCTTGTGCAAGTTGTTCTACCCAGACACCACTCTGGGCAATGACCCACCCCACCATCCCCAGCACAGGAGATTTGAGCTTTCATCCAGGGCCAGTTATACTTCCTCTTGTACATGACATCTGAAAAGCTGGCTTTGCTCTCAGCACATCAAGGTTCTACTTCTGTAAAAATATGGGTAATAAAAAAAAAAAAACAGATTCAGCACAAAGCACCAAGAGAAGGATCCAGTCTTTGAACCCCCAAAAGCTCTGGGTTCTGTGTTCTGGATATTCACTTCTCTCACAGTACACAGAGGCACAAAGATGTAAAAGATCATCCTTGGATTGTCCTTTGTGAGGCTCACACACATCTCCACACACCAAAGTGGCTGATGATAGGAGTGGGAGAAAAAGTTACACTGGGGCACTTTGAAAATATCCCAAAGAATTTAGAGCTCAGAATTGGCTCCAAGGCAAAGATGGGAATAAATCCTTGCATCACATCTGAAGGAAAAAAATGAATGGAAGTCAAATATGAACTGGTGGCAATTTACATCAGCTCTCTCTGCAAACAGCCTAGCTTACAGAGGATTCATAGAATGGGACATTAAAAGCTATGGGAGTTTATACACCATACAATCATATATAATCACCCTGAAGAACTAGAGCAATACCATTATGAGGAAAAGGCTCTGTGTGCTCTCGGCAATTAAATGGGCTTCTAAATAACTTTGCATTTATACACTAGCTCCTTCATAGCTGTTTCTCTTCGTTCCTGTGGAATGTGGAATTCGACCAATTTGTAAATCTTACACTTTTAGCTTTGAGCTTCAGTATTTGTTCTTTACTCTCTAGCCCTACCAGTGATTTTTGGGAAAGAATCCTAACGTGAAAAGTTCTTATTTGGTTCTTCAATATAATTTTAATACATTACCCATGCATACAGTATAAATTTAAACGTTGAAGTCTCACTGGCAGAGGATATGACTACCTTTTCAGATATAGCACGAGAGTACATATTGAGAGGATGTCTAAAATTATATAGAAGATAGTAAATTTTAATTCTTATAATACTGGTGTGCTTAATGTATCTCTAAAAATTAGTTCATATCACAATGCAACTCAGTAGAGGAATATGAATTGCTCTTCTGTATTCCTCTCATAAATGGAGTTCATTGGGTATTCCTTGAACTGGAAACTATAGGACAGACAACATAGTGTAAGCCTACCACATATGCATTCCTCCTGTTAGGAGAGAAAGTAATGTCCTTTCCTTAACATGAGAAAGTAAGCCAGGCCTTGCTGTGCACTCTTACAATCAAAGCACTCTGGAAGACTGAAGCAGGAGAAGCAAAGCTTCAAACTGAGAATAGGCAATTTAGCCACTTACCAAGACCCTGCCTCAAAAGAGAGAGGAAAAGGGTGCAGCTATACCACAGCATAAAGGCCTGAGAGTCAATCTCTAGTACCATAAAATAACAAACAAATAAGTAACATTCACCAACTTTGTGGTAATGAGTATTTCTTAAATGTGGCTAGTAATTAGAGTAGTTTGTGTATTTTAAAATTTCAAAGACCTGCATTCAACCCTCAAAAGCTATGATTAATGAAGTTGAGTCATCCCTAGCCATAGGGTGTGGGTGTTATGCTTCTAATATAATTTTAATACATTACTCATGCATACAGCATAAATTTAAACTTTAAAGTCTCATTGGCAGAGGATATGACTATCCTGTCATGGATGTCACACTAGGGTACATATTGAGAAGATGTCTAACATTATTTAACTATATATGTCTTACTATAATTCCATAAGTGACTTTTTAAATTTTTTAGCACTATGGTTTATAGCCAAAACAGAAAAGTGCAAAGTATCAAGAGAAAAAAAATGTAATATTTGAAAATGAATATAGAATGGAACAGAAATTCTCAGTCTGAATGAGCTAGAATATCATGAACTTTCTTATCTTAAAGACAGTGTTCAATACAAACCAAGTTTATTCCTTTCTCATGACAAAAAATCTAGATTTTTTTTTAAGTCTTTTGACTTTTAAAGTAAAAGTCTATTTCATTTGAGAGGCAAATACAATTTACTGATATTACTATTGGCTTTAAACTCAACTCTTAACAATAAGAATTGGAAAATTTTGGCCTACTTTATGTAAATTTACTGTTAGTATCTCATTGGATAGAAAAGATGGTGCACATGCATTGCTTTGAGTGAAAGAGTATACATGGCATGCAGGATAATTCACTTTTCTTCTAATATTTTTCTGATCATTTTGAAAAGTGGGACTAGGCAGCTGTAATGAAACTGTGCTCCAAGGCATGATTCCACGCATCCACCTGCTAATAATCATGTGCTAAGTGTTATTGCAACAAAGATACATATATTTGTTGTCTATGGCTACCCACATGCCACAACATCAAAAGTAACTAGTACCACTGAAACTGAAGAGCTGGCCAAGACAGAAACGTTCGTAGAATTCACCAACTTTCAATAATAGCAACTAAGATGATTCTATTTTGTGGAGCAAATACCATGTGGCACATACTATGCTAGCAATTTTATATGATTTATTTCATTATAGAAGTGTATAAAATTCACACTGTACTAGCCAGATGTAGTGGCATGTGCCTGCAACCTCAGTACTTGGGAGGCTGAGGCAAGACAATTACTGCAAGTTCAAGGCCAACATAGGCAGCATAATGAGTTCAAGGCCAGCATGGATTACATAGTGAGACCTAAACTCAAAAATATACAAATAAGTAAATGAATAAATATAACATTAACACTGTAGTGTAATTCTACATTGATGCTAAAATTCCCTGAAAATAACTGACTTAAATTCAGGATGTTAAAAAAAAAAAAAAAAAAAATCAGGATGTTTTTAATGTCCCAATTCTTAAACAATGAGGTGTCATATGACTTTAAAGAATACATAAAATTGTGGTATTTTTTATAGAAAAAGACAAGATGTAAAATGCCTTAGAAATGGAACTATGGCTAAGATGCAGATGTGTTAGACTTATCTGAGCATGACATGACATCTTTCTTTTTGTTACACAAGTAGCTACCATGGAACTATCACTTAATTGGCACCTACTGAAAATTGTGGGAATGTATTGAGTCAAAAACTGTATGAGATGGCAAATGACAAAAAATATCCATAATATGGCCAGCCAAATAACTCAGCATATTAAAGCACCTACATGCAGGTGCAGAGGCAGGGGTTCAATCCCTGGGCCTGCTGTGCTAGCCCCGCCCCCAGGGCATTCTGAGAATTGAGATTGGGCAGGTGTCATGCACCTGTAATACTAGCACTTGCGAGACTGTAAGCAGGTGGATCACTATTAATCCGATCTAGTAGTGCGACCCTGAACACCCTGTAGACCCTTCCCTAAAATACAGAAAAAAAATTCATAGTCAGCAATATTATCAACTATTCCTATGACTGACATAAGAAATCTAACATGTTCTATCTGAAGAAGCCCTCAAAGTTGAACCTTTTCATGATGCCTTAGGCTAAGCGAGTTAATAGATGGGACTATATTAGCCAGCTTTCCCTTGGCAGGACAAGACAATACATGTGACTTGAAGTAGGAGATATTTAATTGAGATCATGGGTTCAGAGAATTATGCTCATGGTCTGTCTCATCCAAGCAAGGAGCATCATGACAGAAGGACATAGTAGAGCAAAGCTACTCACGTCACAGAGGCCAGGAAGCAGAGCACAGGCATGGAGCCAGAAAAGAAATAGGGTCTACATATGATGCCCGAAATCACACTTCCACGTGATCCAGACACACATAGAGGTGTGCTTTATTAATCTGGTTTGATCTCTTAGATCAAACAATTATTTTTTAACCACCATATCCCAATGCTTGTCAACTCAATGCCAAAACACATCTTTAAACAATACTTAATCTCCAAATAAAGATAATAGCAAGTTAATAATTCTCTCTAAAATGTTATAAAAGCATCTGGTGTAAATCTAAAATGTAGTAAACTTTTCCTCAAAAATCTCGACAGTTTCAACATTACTAAAATGTCTGGGTCAAAATCTCTTCTTAGAATCAAAGCAAACTTAGCTGGGAAAACTTCGTGGAAACTAAGAGCAAGTTACAGGTTTCCAAAATAGGGTCAATATTCCCATTCGAAAAGAAAGAAATGGAGGGAAAGTGGCAAACTGGACCAAATACGGCATGCCAAGCAAGAAGCCCTGTTGCCCTATGGCCAGCATTTGGGGCTCACGGTAGACAACACAAACTGCAGAGGGATAAAGTAGCACCATCCCTTAGGCCTCTGAGCTCTGAATCAATAGGACTTTTCACTTGAGCTGGTTCCTCTTGTTGCCTGAAGTTTTCCTTTGCAGATGTTCTAGTTCTTCACATCTCCTATTTTCTAGGGTCGTCCCTGAACCTTTGGCTTTGTTCTCAGGTCTTTATACACCTGCCTGTTAGAGTCCCACCGTCTGATCATGTGAACACTGCTGAGATCTCTATCATCAACTTAAGCAATGGCCATGTCATTTTTTTTTTCTTGTCTCTTGTTTTCATTGATTACTTTTTTTAATAAACATTTACTTGAGAGACAGTATGGAAGCAATTGGTATGACACAACAAGCAGTACATACTTACAAGACCAGAATGACAGACATTCCAAGCATGACCCTAGTATTACACATTGCTATCCTCACTGCATTTGCTTTGGTCACAGGTATTGGCATATACCTGCTAGTTTCAAAACCTTGCTGAAGATTCTCAGAATCATTGCCCTAACCATCTTGTGTATATAAATGTATGGCTTTGCCCCTGGCATGTTACCCAGCTTTTCTCCTTGCCCTCTCTTCATTGTTTATCCTTAAGTTCTTGCTTTCCCTTTAATTGTGTTACACCTTCTATTTTTATTTCTTCTTTGGAGTTCTAACACTAGGGTGACTCTATGATATATACACATGTGGGTCTGGTTTACTTCAATTATGAGTATTTCTTCAAGTGGAATCCACTGAAATATAAAAGATTCAAGTTTATCATTCTTTATAGAGGAGTAATACTCCATTGTATAAAAATACCACATCTTTTTCAGCCATCCCTCATGTGATGGGCATCTTGGTTGTTTCCAAGGTTTGGCTATCACAAATTGTGTTGCTATAAACACAGCTACACATATATCACTATGATATGATGTTTTCAGTTCCTCTGGGAAAATTCCCAGTAGGGTGATATCTGGCTTGAATGTGATTTCCAGTTAGTATTTTAAAGAGTCTCCTCACTGATTTCCATAATGGTTGCACCAGTCTACCTTCTGACCAGCAGTGGAGAAGGGTTCCTTTTTCCCCACAGCCTCTCCAACATTTGTTGTTGATTGATTTCTTTAGAATAGCCATTCTTTTGACCTAAGATGGTATCTCAGTGTTGTTTTAATTTGTATTTCATGGATGGCTACTGATGTGCAGATTTTTTTCATGTATTTATTCACTTCTCTAATTTTGTCCTCTGAGAAGTGTATGTTCATCTTGGATGCCCATTTCTGGATTGGGTCTTTAAGTTTTGGGGCCCTAATGTTTTCTAGTTCCTTGTAAATTCTAGAGAGAAGACCTTTATCTGAGTGCTTATGAGTTAAGATTGTTTAAAATATTTGTAGGCTGCCTTTTCACTTTGTTGCTAATATCTTTTGATGTACAAATCTTCTCAATAAGAAGAATTTCCAGTTCCTAATTCTTTTGAGTGTTACCTGTACAATTTGAATTTTGTTCATGAAATCTTTGCCTACCCCTATGTTTTCAAGAGTTCCTGCTACTTTCTCTTTCAGGAGATTTAGTGTTTCTGTACTAATGTTTAGATCTTTAATCCATGTTGACTTTAGCTTAGTGCATGGTGCTAGATCTGGGTCAAGTTTTATTTTTCAGCATGTAGAAAGTCAGTTTTTCCAGCACCATTTGTTAAAAAGGCTATATTTCTTCCAGTAAGAATATTTGGCAAAATATTGTCAAAGATAAGATGGCTGAGTGTGTTTATAGAGGCTTCTGCATCTTCTACTATATTCCACTGATCCTCAGGGCTATTTTGTTGCTAGTACCATGCTGATTTTATCACTGTAGCTTTGAAGATAATTTCAACTCAGAAGTGGTAATGCATCCTCCCTTCTCTTTCTTGCCCAGGATTGCCTTTGCTATTCTAGGTCTTTTGTGGTTCCAAATAAATTTTAGGAACAATTTCTCTAGGTCTGTGAGGTATGTTGGTGGTAGTTTGGTAGGGATTGCATTAAATCTGTACAGCAATTTTGGGAGTATGGCCATCTTTGCAATAGGAAATAGCCATCTTGCTTCCTATCCAGGAGCAAGGAATATCTTTCCATTTTATGAAATCCAAAAACATAGAATACTTCATGAATTTGCACGTCATCCTTGTACAGGGGCAGTGCTAATCTTCTCTGTATCATTCCAATTTTATTATATGTGCTGTGAGCAAGCACTAGCCCGGCCTTTGAACCATGGCTGCAATAACCTCTGTCTGAATGGTAAACACAGAATAATGAATCCTAAGGAACCAGTTCTCTTCGAGGACATTCCTGAGTCTGAAAATCCCAAAAAGCTAACAGAGTTTAGTGTTTATACTTTTACATCTTCAGGTTAACATGTGTGAGGTCTTTTGACTTCAGTTATCATCAAGACATCTTCTTATCCATATGCAAAGGGTTTGGTTTTATTTCATGGTGCTAATTTCTTAAGAAATTGTACTTTCTTTTGCCCAAATTTTATATGTGGTTCCCTTTGGGACAAAATTTAAATTTTTAGTGATTTTTCTTCTCTGCTTTTTCCCCTCATTTGCATTGTAAATATTGTATTGTTAAAAGCACTCAGCAGTACCAAACCACTGCCCGAATTCTGAGCTTCCCTGAAATTTCCTCCAATAGATCTGTCCACCTATAGCCATTAAATTCAGGTTCCCAAAAAGTTTTAGGAAATCATCAAAAGGTACACAATTTTTTCTCAGTGTAACGTTCAATCTGATACCCAAGAGAATGCTTGTTCCCAACTGAAACCTCACAAGCATGGTCTTTACTACCCACATTTCTACCAGTTTCCTGGTCTTCTTAACTCTGCCCAGCATCATTCATCAGACTCTGCTTACAGAATAATAATGTTGCTCCAAATCTTTCAAACAAGTCAGTTCTAAAAGCTCCTGGACCAAATTGCTAGCCGTATCATCAACAGCAACAGCCCCACTTCCAGGAGTAATTTACCATATTAGTCAACTTTCCTGTTGCCAAACAAATTACCCAACAGTCTCAACTTAAAAAACAAAAAGTGGTTTAAGTTGACTTGTGATTTCAAAGAACTCAGTTAATGACTGGATGACTCCAAGGCAGAACGTCACAAAAGAAGAGCATGGTATAAACAAAGCTGCTCAGTTCATGACTGCCAGGAGTCAGAGGAGGGTGAGTATACCAGGAAAGAAGGGGCCAAGGTACAGATATGGTAGCATCTAGACCCACCTAGACATGCACAATGTGCTTTAGTGATTCTACAGATGCCTCCCAAATTAAACAAGTCCATACTTAAGCTTACTCATAGCACAGAATAAAGCATGGCCTTTCTCTCAGAAGCCTTCTGTCCCAAAGAAACCTGAAATTCCAATTTATATTTCAAGGCATATAATATTTACTATAATAAATCTAGAAATGCATTGGAATAGAAGTTCTAACTGTTCTCCCATACTCTTCCTCCTGTGAGGAGATAGCTTCCTAAAAAGAGATTTACTTGGTGCCTGAGTAGTGTCATGTCATGACGCATCTCTCTGAACTCACCTCATTCAAAAGACTTGATAGATAATTCCTACTTTACTATAAAGTTTCTGCCATCTCAGAAAGGGGAGTCCTAAATCTCACCCAACCAGAATAGTGCATGATTCACTGAGATCTCTAGAGATAGCAAAAGAAAGTTTAAAAAAACTAACACAATACAGTGATTTCTTAGGATGGATACTTTTTGGATACATTTGTTGGTATTACACATACATCACTGAGAAACAATTCAGAAAAGGAAATTATCTGTTGTTCTCATTTATAATAGTCACCCTTTAGCAAGTAAAACTTTATCCTTTAATTCTGATTTGGTATCCAAAATCCAACTCTAGCCAAATCTTTTATATTCAGAAGCTTATGTTATGACCATGGTACTTCAGGAAGCACTTTCTTTGTCCAGAATTTATTTTCATGTCAACCTACCCATATGGGAGCCAAAGCTGATGATGATGAAGTCATCTTCCGTTTCAGAAGAGGAGACTAATGGGGAAGCCAGCTGCTCAGAGCCTATGTGCTGTGACTGCCTTGAGGACAAGATTACTTGTACTCCTAAATCCCTGTGTAAGGGGAATAACAAAAGCAGAACCACAAATGGGTAGCCTCAGAAGTCAAAATGCCAAATGAAAAACCACGACTTCTCACATGGCTATACATATGAATTTAAATATAGAATTTCCTGGCAAAATGGGGGCCTACCAACTATAAACTAAAGCCATGATTAGCCAAAATCAGGTTTTTCTCCTATGAATTATGTATGTTTGGTATTTTGTCTCAGCAGAAAAAAAAATCTGATATAGATAGATAGATAGACAGACAAACAGACAGACAGACAGACAGACAGACAGACAGACAGACAGATAGATAGATAGATAGATAGAGATATCTTTGAATATGAGAAATATTTTGCCCAAGTATATTTCTTGTATTCAAAGATATACTCATGACAGTTTTATGCTTAGAATATGCTTCCAACATCAAGAAAATTCACTCCCTTTCTCTTGACCCTTCCCTGACCCACACACCATCACAATGGTATTAAAGTCATGATAACAATACAGCATTCTCCACCTTCAGTATTTCACTTGGAGAACTGAAACTGCCTGCTTTAACACAATCTATCAGGACTGAGATTTAAAGTCACTTGGGTCAACCTGACTTTATTGGAAAGACTTGTCCAGGGAGGACAAGGCTTTAATCCTTAAAAATAATTGTATTGTTGGATCTGAGAATTTCCTGATGGCTGATATCTTTAACAAATAATTGCTCATCTGAGTAATAGCTCATCTCTAAGGGTAGCCAATATTAAGCAGCTATTTACTAATCAAAAATTTCTTCAATTGCTGTGTTCACTAAGCCAAAATTACTATGTCATGAACTTTACCTTTCTCCAATCAAACTTGTGCGTTGAAAGACCTATTTTAAAATGTGTGATAAAAGCCTAAAGTCTAACAACTATCTACCATTGACCTCCCTTTCTGATACACTGCTAAAGCCCTGTCAAGGTGACCCTCTCCCTATGGTGATAGTTTTAATGTGCTTACATACTGAAATAGTAGGATACTTTATTGGACACTTGAGGAAATGATAGCCCTTCCTGTCTATCACACACAATACAGATGTAATCTCTGTTCTCCCTCAAGGTCTGTCTGGATGGAATAATTTCAGTTAACCTGGCAAGAATGACAACCTAGTCAGAGAGTATCCATGGAAAACTTTGCTAACTGTTGAGTATTTCCAACTAGTGTGCAAAACCAAATATATATATATTATATGTATATATATATATATATATATATTATATATATATATATACACACACACATATACATATTTTCATGAATTATTGATTTTCAAAGACTTTGGCCAAATTTTCTTATTCATATATGTGTTTTATTATAAGAGCTAATGATATATGAAGATACAGAGTGGAGCTACTGCAAACACATCTCAATGCACACATTAGTGTTCTAAAAAGTACCTCTACCCTCGGTCTCATTACTGTAATTCCCTTCTTTCATCTCTTGGTAAATGATTTGATACTTGAGTGACCAGTGAGCTTGTCCATGTTATCTTGAGATGTTCAACTTCCCAAGCTGGCTCCATTTTATTAGCCAGAAAATGTTATTTTTCTTTTTCTGTGCATTTTCTTTTATAGCCTCTCTTCTCTCCTTCCTTCCTTCCTTCCTTCCTTCCTTCCTTCCTTCTTTCCTTCCTCCGGACCTACCTCCT
Source organism: Ctenomys sociabilis (assembly GCA_004027165.1). Lineage (NCBI taxonomy): Eukaryota > Metazoa > Chordata > Mammalia > Rodentia > Ctenomyidae > Ctenomys > Ctenomys sociabilis. The sequence goes on along the minus strand of PVKA01012944.1, from coordinate 21,168 downwards.
TTCCTCTCTCTCTCTCTTAATGTGTTGATTTGCCTCTTCCATTGTTCACAGCAATAAATAGCTCTAATATTTCTATATTATCTCATATTAGTGCATAATCAGAGCTCTTGTGAAATGTGAAGAATTATGAGAAGTATTATTTCAAAGAATAATCAAAATTTTCTGCACATTTCTGCTTATGCCATTTGGTCATCTACATTTTAGGAAGTGACACATTCTGAGTTTATTAATTTTGATTTGTTACTCTTGGAGGGCTTCCTGCCTGTCTTGAACCATGTAATTAATTTTATTTCAATTGTGGTCATTCACCATAGTAACTTATAAAATACGCTCTACTATTACAGTTTTAATTACTTCATTGTGTTTTAAAATTTAGAGGGCCCGCCAAATAGCTCAGTGGATTAAAGCACCTTCAAGCAGGAGCAGGGGGTGGGGGTTCAATCCCTGCACCTGTCGTACTGGCCCCATTCCTGCAGCATAGCAACTGAGATTGGGCATGGTGGTGCATTCCTATAATCCCAGCTCTTAGGATGCTGTAAACAGGATGATCACTAAGAGAATGATCTAGTAGTGAGAACCTGAACACCTTGTAGACCCTTCCCTAAAATACAAATAATAATAATAATTAATATTATTATTATATTTCTCAAGTACAGCGAAGCCAAAAGATAAGAGATAATTGCCATTGAGGATGTAATTTTTTATAGTCCTCATAAGAGAAGACATGCTAAATTGAAGCTACTCAGAGCCACACAGGGAAGCCTCAGAACAAAACAAGAGGCAGAAGGAATCAGGAAAAATGTTACAGGAACCTTTACTTAGGTTTCCGCAGGAAAAGCAAGGCTACATCTGCCTAGGGCCAGCACCGTGAGCATCACATTTAGGAGCTAGCTCTAATTTCCTCATACCTGGACCTGATTAAAGTAGAGAAATATTGCCACATGAAGGATAAGAGCTCTAAAATGGTGTAGCACTGAACTGTTTTAGCTCACACAGGAACATTTACTGTACTGTCCCTGAAAGGGGAAAACTCTACCAGTTAGTGAGGGTTCAGGTTCAAAAGTATAAATAATACATAAAATAATAAAATATAAGTAACCCATAACATATCTTATATTAAATTATAGCTTGCATTCTCTAAAATAAATAAATTTTTAATGTCTAGTAAAATAAGATATTTATATTTGTATATTCTCATATATGTATTGATCGTCACCACCCAGATCAACATTAAAACACTGTCACCATCCCAGAATCTTCCATAGAATAATTTCTCAGTTCCTTCCAGTGAGATAAGCATTGCTGGGACCTTCTTCACTGTGACCTACATTTAGCTGATCTTTAACATCATATAAATGGAACTGAACATTTTGAATGCTTTTCTGACTGCCTTCTTTCACTCTGCATTACCGTTTAGGGATTTATCCATGCAGTTCCACTTCTCAGAATTTATTATTTTTAAATGCTGAAGAATGCTTCTTAATGGATATTTTGAAACATGTTATCCAGTCTCTAAAGATTGGATGGAGTTTACTGTTACAACACTCTTCCACATATTGTTCTTATTTTTCATTCATTTCTCCTGAACTCATACGGTTGGGGGATCATTAGCATTAGTTAAAATTGCCAATTTTTTTCCAAGTAGCTTAAACAACCATCCCCACAACAATGTATGAAAATTTTTCTTACTCTATATCCGTGCCAATATTTGTAATATACATATTTTTATACAACTGTACTAATCCTTGGGTAGTGGTTTAGTCAGAATTGGATTTGCTTTCTCTGTTGAGAAAGTATTAAACAGCTTTACAAATGGCTGCATAAATACACTTAAGGTTACACAGACCTCAAGACTTTGGCTATTTGTAAAATAGAATTATCTGTTTTCCTAAAATTGAACTAGTAGAATTTTGTATTCTATTATGGATATTAGTCCTCTATAAGATAAATACTTTGAAAATAATCCTCCCAACAATGTGGACTGACTTTTGTCTTTCTAAAGAGAACTTTTGGTAAGGAGAAGACCAAATTGTCATTTAGGTACCTCTGCTATTAGTGTTTCTTGAAACTGATTCATAAATTCTGATGAATTTCAGTTATAAAGATATTTTCTTATCTTCTTTTAAAAGTTTGGTTGTTTTACTGTTCAGATAGAGGTTTATAATTCTCACTGTATTAATTTTATGAATCAGAAAAAAATCTTTCTTATCCCCAAATCTTACTGCTGATTTTTGTGATGTTATTAAACAAGAACTTGAAGGAATAATGTAAACCATGGCATCTAAACTATAGACATTCCTGTTGCAATAGCTTCTTTGCTTTCTGGAAACTAAGTTTTCGACTTTTGTAATCATATTATATGTGCAATTTAGAAACATCACAACAAATACACTAATGAAAACAATGCCAACATGACCTAACCTAGGGATTTGCATGAACACAGACATCTAAACTACCATTTAAATCAGTTTGTTTTTTCCTCAAAATTTCTTTTTGTAGCTCCTTTACACAGTTGCCTACGTTAGATCAAGGTTACATTTTTTTGTTTTGTTTTACAACACCAGTTTATAGGAAAGTGCTTTGTAAATCTAAAATCTATATGCTTTTCTTAATAAATCCAACAATGATATATCTCATTTACTTTATACTACGCAAGTCAAAATAGTTGTGCAAAGATTTCCACTTAGATGTAATAAGAAAAGAAAACTTTACAAAATCTGTCTAAATTGCTTTTTAACATCCAAGAAAATGCCAAATGTAAGAACATTCAAATAGAAGAGAATGCAAATTTTTTTCATTAGGGAACATGAGATTTCCCCATTCATCTAAAATAAAAGACAATTCTTATAATAAGTTCTTCCTGAGATCTGAAAGTGAATTTTATGACTTTTAAATTCTGTTACAAGCCAGTATCTTTAAAGACTAAAAATGATTAATCAGAAAAATACAACAACCTCAAAAGAAACTTTTCATTGTGCCTATTTTCTCACAATCTCATATATATATATATATATATTTCAGATAAATATATACATATTTAATTTTATAATTTTAAATGTACATATAATTTTATAATATATGTATAATTTTGTATAATATATACTTTTTCCTCTAGGATCAGGAAAGGCATTGTCTTAGCTTTCTTAGAGTTTCGAATGACGGTAAATACTGACAAACCATAAATGAACCCTAAAACACAAAAGCATTTATAGTTATAAGGAATGAAGGAACAATACTGCTATCACACAAGAAGAAGCACTATAATTTCAATCTTGGGGCCGGGGAGATGGTTCAGTGGAATAGGCACTTCCCTGGCAAGTGTAAGGACCTGAGTTTGATCCCTGGTTCTGAAAAAAAAAATTCAATGTTAAATGAACCCCAAAACCTTACAGATTAAAGTAAGATAGGAAATTGGGGATATGCCTTTCAAGTGAATATTAGAATATTAGGATCTCTCTCTCGCTCTTGCTCCCCTCACTCTCTTTTTCCCTTTCCTATCTCCCTTCCCAACCACCATGATGCAATCAGCTTTCCTCCACCATGAACTACCCATCATAGCACTGAGCCAAGTCTCAGGCTCAAAACAATGGATCCAATCACCATGTGTTGGAGCCTCAGAATCCTTGAGACAAAAATACATCTTTTCACCTTGTAATTTGATTATTTCAGTGGCAGAAAGATGACTAACACAAGAGACTAAGTCTACTTTCAGATAAAACTAGAAAACTGGAAAGGTCCTCTACAGCAAAGTAGACTGTCCAGGAAAGAAAATGGTGAGGCCTACAAGCCACCTTCTATGCAAATGACTGACTAAGAGCAAGGTGCGAAAGCAAGCTACTTCATTTGACTCTCAGGCTAAAAATAGAAGAGCAAAGAAAAGAAAAATACAGTAACTTCCTAAAACACTGAGAATAAAGAGTCAAGGTGACCTCAGTTGGGAGTTCTCAGCAGGAAATTCACAAGAGCCAGCATCACTGAGAGTCCTGTGAGCATGCTTGCGCCTCTGACATTAATGTATAAAATATAAGTCATTTCTAGTGGGCCACAGAGACTCAGACCACAGCCTGAAGGAAAATATCCAGGAATCCATGGGGAATGTTTGCCTTTGCCACCTTTGATGTGGCTGATCTGGAGCCATGGGACATAAAGCATTCCAAGTGAGCTCAGTTCTCTCTGGATGAAGTTTATTTTAGCCTTTTCCCCTGATGTGGTTTATTGTTTTGATGGCATTCCATGCAAGAGCACAACATATCCATCAAATAGAGTCACAAATTAATTTTACAACACATTCTCCACTAATATAAAAAGAGTTTTAATCCCTGGCACAATGCATGATCATATAAACAGTTCATCTTTATAGTGTATACACATTTTCCTCTAGCACAAAAAATGCCAACATTTTTCTCTTTCATTATATCTAAGGCAGAAAAAGAAACACTTTGAAGAGAAAAAGATTTTTTCTGTCCTTCGATTCTTTTTCTGTGTATATTCTGTGCTGCTTCTCTCACAATTAAATAGAAAACACAGCAGAAGCATTTTCTATAAAGGGTCTGGGTACTTTGCTCTGAGTACACTTTAAATTTCAAAAGTTTCAGAGTGTGGAGATATATATTAGAACTTCTGGCAACCAGATCTTCTGGTTCTATGATCAAAACAGAACTTTCTACATGGCCTATTTGGTAAGATGGCACCTCGGTGCCCGGTAGCCAGTTATAATGGAAAACAGACAGAACTTTTTTGTGTTTTCTTCTTTAAGGGCTAAAACCAGAAGTGTCATTAAATAGATGGATGGCATTCTTTCAGAAATGATATTCTTAGCAAAGGCTAGAAAGTACTCCTAGAAAATGAAAAACAAGTATCCCAGAGAAGATGAGAAGAAATATCGTAAAATGTATTTACAAATATCAAGCTAACATGAAAATTTCCTTATGCTCTCCTGGATTCAGGATAGAAGACTAGATAGACAGACAGACAGACTGACAGACTGACTGACAGACAGATACATACATACATACATACATACATACATACATACATACATAGGTAGACACAGATGGATTGTTCTCTGGGTCTATAGATATAAGTATTTATCTATCTATACCTATATTAATACATACATAGTGTTATTCCTATCTTGCAGTCCTGAACCAAGGACCTGAGAATACGGTTACCTCTAGAGGTACAATCTTTAAACAGGCAATTAAAGCTAAATCAGTTTACTGGATAGCTCTAATTACATATAACTGGTTTCCTTGTAAGAAAGGATTAGAGGGTGGTATAGCTCAGCAAACTAAGTGCTTGTTTAGGTAAGCTGAGGGGCCAGTGTTGGATCCCTGGTTCTGCGTACTGCACCAGCCCCGCTTTCAGGTGCGCTGAGCTGGGGATTCCAGGTGTGGTGGTGCACACTTGTAATCCCAGCACTAGGGAGGCAGAAATCAGGAGGATCACTATGAGTCTGGGCTGCGTAGTGAGACCCTGCACAAAAAAAAAAAAAAAAAAAAAATGTTTAGGATGCACAAAACCACAGAGAAAAACACCACTGGAGGCCATGGGGATAGAAAAGCCACATCCCAGAAAGAAGTCTCAGAGGAAAACAAATCACTGACACTTTGCTCTCAGACTTCCAGCCTCAGAACTGTGAGAAAAGTGACTTCTATTTTTTTTTGCTCCACCTGTATATGGAACTCCCTATGGCAACCCTAGTGTGTGTGTATGTGTGTGTGTGTGTGTGTGTGTGTGTCTGTGTGTGTGTGTGCGTGTGTGTGTGTGTCTTTCTCTCTGGGCACCATTGAGTATCTTTCATATAAATACAAACTACCTACTCAGTATCTACCCATGCTGCCTTTCTGATGGTGGTGTTAGATGTGCAAGATTTCTGGGAGATATCAGTTATGCCTACAGTGATCACTGTTTCCTATGGCCCATTTCATATCTGTCATAGGACTTCAGAGAGATCTATTTCAAATGACCCTTCCACAGTTTTCTAGTAACTATTGCTACAAAAGTCTCTGAAACTTAATTTTATAAACAATGCTTTGTTCATGAAATCATTCAGTCAAGAATTTGGACCCGGCACGGCAGGAGCGGCTTGCCCACTATGCAATGGTGGGGCCTCAGGTATGAAGACTAGTTTAACTGTCTCATTCCCAATATATGAGAACTAGAATAGTGAGGATGGAGAGCTCCACTTTCAAGATAACTGCTTCACCACACACTTGCTATCTGACTGAAACTACATAAAGGTTGGCTGCAGCTAAGTGTGTTGATAGGTGCACAAGATTCGCTTCCATAAGACAGAACCCTGGGGCCAGACTGATAGCTCAGTGGACTAAAGCACCTGCTTAGCCAGAGAGCAGCAGCTGGGGTTTGATCCCCAGGGAGCATGCTGGCCCCACCTGCGGGGCAAGTGCTTGTAATCCCAGCATTTGGGAGGCTGAAAATAGGAGAATCACTATGAGTCTGATCTACATAGTGAGACCCTGTAGACTCTGCTCTAAATACAGAAAAAAAGACAGCACCAGAGGAAGGATCCAGGGCAAGCTGAGAGTGGCCATTCTCTTCCCTCAGAAGTCCCAGAATTTGAGGATTCAAGAGAAGGGGATACAGTCATCACCTACTAAAGGAAGAGTATCCATCAATTGAGGAACATATTTCAAAAAATCTCTGTGTTCTTGCCACAGATTATTTACATTTCTCCCAAATAAAAAACAAGCTTACCCTTTCTCAATAGTGCTATAGAGCATCTGTCTCAGATTCAAAGTCAGAATGCTATCACCTAAATAAAAATTTGGATAAATATTCATCAGGCACACTATTCATAAGCAAAAATTGGTGAAATAAAAAAGCCAACTGTCTATTACCCAACTGTACAATATTCAAGGTAGGGTTCATAAGATAAATAGAATAGGTGTTCCTGTTTATAGACACAGTGGTAAGCACATAGTCAACCTTGGATCTTAATGATTCATAAAAATCCAGTGGCACATTTGACTCCCAGAGTTTTGTCCTTCATATCTTCATAGAAAGCTATTCTCTGTAGATCATATATCCAGCCTCTAGACTCAGAATACTCCCTTTTAGTAGCCTTTCCTCTTGGGGAAAAATATTTGATATTTGCTCAGCACTTTTCTCAGCCTGCATCCTGCCCATTAAAATATGGGGGTCTGAGTGTTTCTTTAATTTTTCTGTTTCTCTCACTTTTAGTCCATGATTGACATTTTGCCAATATAGTTATCTTAAAACCTTTGCCAGCTTCTTATGCACCACTTTATGGTTCCTGTAGCAGCAGCTACAGTCATAAATCTACCCATAGGATATTCTCCACTGAGGGGGGTCTGAGATACAGCTGAGGCTGGACAACACTCCTAAATTTTAAAAGATCTGTTGTTGAACAAACAGGCTTTTGGGGTAAGCCTAAGAAAAATTAGGAGCACCACCTTTAAATATTTCTGAGGTCTTAGGAAAATATTTTATAGTCCCACTCTGACTTCTTTTTGCTCTACAGAAACATTTTTGTACACATCCCCTGGTTTTATTTTATCTTCTCTGGGATACACTGGGGGTGATAAATAGTTATATTTTAAAGCATAAAGTTGTGGCTCTTTTATAGTTGCTTTAAATAATTCTTAAAATGCAATTTCTTTTGATATTTTAATTCTCTCTATGCCTATCTATAAAATGAAGGTAAAGAAAACTAATACTCTTAATTTTATTCCTAAAATACATTTGTCCAGATTCATAATTTTATAAAACATATTTTCTATATTTCTTAATTTGTCTGGTTGACAATATTTAAGGATTTCCCTCTGATACCTAGCAAGAATCACCTTTGTTTCAGGTTCTCATGAATTTTTCTCACTTTCCCCTAAGCCAATACTAATTGTGGGGAGCTGCTGCAGCTGGAAGTTGGTCAAGTGTATGAGAGCAGAATTGAGCCTCAGTGCCTAAAGCAGTCAAGCTACTTCAGACCTCAGAAATGCATCCTGCCTGGTTAACATCAACTATTAGTCACTAGGCAACCTTGGGTCACATGACACTAACTTTGCAAAAGTATAGATAAATGTTCCTTCCATTGTTCTGGGGTCAATCAGACAATGGGCCACCACCTGACACTGTTCTGTCTTCTTGTCTTTTCATCAGTCCTACTGCCATTTCTCAGCAGGGTACATTGAGAGACCAACTGAGTCCTTATAACTAATAGCCTCTTAGAGCTCTGCAAGTCTCCTGCTAAAACTCCTCAAATTTTTGCAATTTTAAAGTACCACCTAGTCTCAGAGCCACATGTTTTTGATTTTTGTGGTATGTCATACCAATTCCAATACAAAATATTTTCTCAGTTTCTATTTTTGCATCAAAGCTCCTTTTAAAATTTAATAAAATAAATTAAAAATAATTTTGTGATCTTCATAGATGCTGTGAATTAGTTAATGCAGACAGGGATGAGGGATATGTTTATGTCTTTCCCAAAGAGTTCAAGGCCACTGCTGGAAAGGTTTGAATGGCTGGCCAGGGTGGTATAAAGAGAGAGAAGTTCTAATAGCTGGTGCTGAAGCATCTGTTTTCAGTCACATCAGGCCCCTGGAGTAGAATGATTTGAGCACTTAGTTCAGTTCAGCCCATCGACTAGAGCAACCCACAGAGTATTAGCTGCATGGCCCAGATTTTCCCAGTAAGGTGGCTGGATCAGAAAGAGAACATGCCAGTGTGAACCTCCAGAGACACAGCATTCCAGGAGAGGCAGAAACTTCATGGCCTTTCAAAAACCTTACCTCAGAAGTCATATCACATAATTCCTGTCATGCTTCTTCGGTCACGGCATTCTCAAGTCTACTCACATTCAAGAAGAGAATGTAGACTCCTTCTCAATGGAGAAGAGTGATTCTACTTTAAAACTCCTACACAAATTCTCCACTTCCCTACTCCACAGCTACTTCTCTTACTAATACTTCCTTCATTAGACTTGTTTTTGAGACAAGACTATAATGAATGTTCCCAGATAATCTGTAATGTCTCTAAAAAGTTAAACATTCTTCTTAGGTGAGAAGAATGAAATAAAAAGCAGTGGTCCATAAGTAGTGAGAGAATAATTTCTGATTCTGAATGTGTTCCTTAAACCAGAGACCATGAATTAGGACTTCAGCAAGGCTACAACCTGAGCGCCCAGGCCCTGTGGAGTATGAGCATTTCACCTGTAGGACTATTAAGATCTAGAATGATGCTAACATCTTCTTTCCTAAGAAATGCGTATTTGTTTATTGTTTGACTGGTGGTTTACATGGTGCTAAGTGTCAGACCAGGGCATCTGAAGGCTAGGAGAGCACTCAACCCCTGACCTGCACCAACAGCCCCACGTCTTCCTCTCTAACAAGTTCCATATTCCTTCAACAAAATCATTTTCTACATACAAGTACAGTACACACTGTCTTTTTTCTTCTGTAGGATAGAGTTGTCTGGAAAAGTGACTTGCAGCCAGTAATCCATTTCTCAGACCTCTTACACTTAATAAAACCCTGTGAGCAATTCTGACATAGACACTGTAAATGGAGGGTGTCATTGGAGTAAAGAGTCCAAATCTTTCTGTATCTCTCCTTCAGCAGGTCAGATTCTCTGGAGCTAAGTCAGCAGAAAACATTGAAGGCTCTCAGTGCACTGCATTCAAAATCCATAAAATCATATGATCTGACCTTTTCTAATGCATATATATATATATATATATATATATATATATATATATATTCCTAATCTTTTTACTTTCTCTCTCTCTCTCTCTCTCCCCCCCCCCACCTTTCCTGTTTTCAGGCCTCCCACCACTGGGATTACAGGCATGTCCCACCACTGGGATTACAGGCACGTCCCACCACTGGGATTACAGGCATGTCCCACCACTGGGATTACAGGCATGTCCCACCACTGGGATTACAGGCATGTCCCACCACTGGGATTACAGGCATGTCCCACCACTGGGATTACAGGCACGTCCCACCACAACCAGACTCTTTTTACTTTTCCTTTCCTCCTCCATTCCCGCTGCCTGCACTCCTTTCTCATCTTCTCCTCTCCACAAACTCTGCTCCCTTTTTCTTATCTTTTATATTGCTCTTGAAATTGTTTGTAATTTTGATTTCTCATACAAAAGAAACTACATGCTATTTAATCTTCTGTGTCTCATTTATTTCACTCAGCATTTTGCTGAAATGATAAAGGCCAGCTTCCTAGATGCTTGGATTGAATGGGAGTTGGGTCTAAGGGATACATTTGCTTCTCAAACAGTTTCAGCCCAAATCTATTCTTTTAAACCCCCCACCCCTTCCAAAAGGCACTATCCCCACTCCTATTGCTCTTGGTTAAGCTCCAGCCTCCTATTCTGAACACACGGAATTGCCCTTGCTTCATGGCCAAGTGCTTCCCAGCTGCCTGAAATTCAGGAGTTCAGCCAGACCCAGCTCAGCTTACTGGAGAAGGGGTGAAGAACAATTTCAGCCTATTTCCTCCCTCTCAAGACCTCAGCAACACATTAAAAAGTGTGCCCTTACCAAAACTCGGATATTTGCTGTGAAAGGCTATCATAGTCACTTTCTCAATGCTGAGACTCAATACCCAACATCCACAATTTAAAGGAGGAAAGATTTATTTTGGTTTACGAACTGTAGAGGCTTCGGTCAGGAGATTCTAAAGTAGGGTGGTGTGGCAGAAGGGCACAGCAGAGGAGAAACGGTCCATGGAAAGGTAAGTAGGAAGCATCGTGAGATCAAGGGAGGAGGAAAGGAAAGACAATGACCCAGGCCATCCTGTGAACCACCTCTCTAACCTGTCTTCACCTCCTAAACCACATGTAACTATCAACTCATCAGTGGATCTTACAGTCCAATCACTGCCCAAGAGTCCCAGCTATAAGCATTTGGGGAGACATTCAGACATAAAACATAAAGCCATATGTCCCATGATTTTGAAAGTATTATTCAGAAATACTCCCCCAATTTTTAAAATAATTATTTTTAATAATGTATGTGCATGACATAAAATATTAATTTTCTCCTCCAACACAGCAGTAGTATGCCAAATATTTTGACTTGTTTCTTTTTTTTTTTTCAGTACTGGGGATTGAACTAGGGACCTGGCACTTGCCAGGCAAGCACTTATCTTATTCTACTGAGCTATCTCCCCAGTCCATTGGCTTGTTTCTTGTTCAGTCAATTTGTTTGTAAAACAAAAGATCAGTTGTAACTTTAAATTTTATCTTTTTTCAATAATTTTAGCGTACTAATAAATGTAAAAGAGTAAGCCTTAATAGCAAAGAAAATTGTACTTAAAATCTGTTTCAACTACTTACAAGCTACCGCTGAGCATATTATTAAATATTTCACACACTTATTATTATTTGTTTTATCTTTAAAATGGAAATGGTAATATTATTACTTCCCTTCCAATAGTACTATGGGAATTCGAAATGATACGTAAAAAATCAGGAAAAATGTGAATTATTGGGAAATAGTGAGCTTTACTTGTTGAAAAATGTTTTGAAGTTAAAATTGTTATATTTGTTCCCTAGGAAGCATCACAGGTTAACTTTAGTTTAATTGTTCCTCCATCTTTTTAGTCCCCTGCTGTAGCTAAGCATAGTTCAGGATTTAGAATAACTAGAGCAGACTCTCGGGGTCCAATATTCATTGTGTGTGTGTGACAAGCTACTTAATATTACTGAGTCAAATTCTTCATGGAAGCATTCTTCCATCCAAGCTCAGTAAAACCACCTCTTTGAGGCATTGCAAACCTTTGAATAGTTTTTACCATTTAGTGACAATTGCAAAAATATGTTCTTATTGAAGATAAATAGACATTACTGTCCTTTGACAGGATTTAGCCTCCTATGAATCTAATATCTGCACATTTACTGAACGGGATGACTACTTTGATTAACATTAAAGTGCATGTAGGAATGAATGCACAGCACATTGCAAGAAGAGGATGAATTGAGAAGAGTACTAACTAATAAATCGTGAAATCTGCACATTTGCTTTGTTCCTCCTAGTTATAGACTATCCTGAATAGGTCATCTTCCTGCTCTAGACCTCAGATTCTTCATCTATAAAGAGAGTGTCATAGTATGCGTGCATTTACCTCATCCCTAAGTATGGAGTTCGAAATAGTTTATGAGTAAAAGTTTATAGCACTGTGAGCCACCACAGAAATATAAATTATTTTTTTAAGTTTAGGTTTGTCACCAAAGACAGAAGAGCAAGATTCCAAAGCAAATGAATTGCTTTTAGTTAAGTCCTGTACATTTTCCATAGAAGGGCATTAGTTTAGCAAGAGCATTTAATACTAAAGGGAGGGTACTAATAAACTATCTGTAAAAATGAAAATATAAGATTTATTTTCTATATTTAGGACAGGGTCTACAGGGTCTCACCATGTAGATGGGACTCATAGTGGTTCTCCTGTTTTCAGCCTCCCAACCGCTGGGATCACGGGCACCACCACGCCCAGCCTCAATGGCTGTCTCATGGCACCCCGGGGGCGGGGCCCGCATGGCCCACCGGGAATCAAACCCCAGCCGCTGCCCTCTGCTTAAGCAGGCATTGTAGTCCACTGAGCTCTCAGGCCAGCCCTAGGATTTTTATTTTATTATTAAAAACTGCACTTTAAGCCTATGCAAATAAATTTGTGCTAAATTTTTGCCAATATTGTATTCTCTGATTTTGTGTTCTCTGATTATGGACTATAGATATTCATTTAAGATAAATGTATAAAAGCTTACTGCTCAGAAGCATCTTCTATTTATTTAAGGCACAGTGAGATATGGTTTTTATTTTCTTTTGGTTATAGCTATTAAACCTTATTTGTGGAGTGCCACAGAGAACACATTTTTTTCTTAAATATACAGGCATGAATACATTAAGCTGCAGGAAAATATAGTATTTCCATGTAGAAGCATTTTCCAAATTCTTATTATTCATCAATGTGAGGCTAAATGTAAAATATTTGCTCATATACAATTACTCAGCATGTGCTTTTTAAGCAGGCAGAAAATGTCTCCACAAATGCTAAACACTCTAATTGTGGACAAATACCTTGATTCATTAAGATAGGTGTCTCAGTTACTCTTCTCTCATTGCTGGGACAAACACCTGACACCCAAAATGAAGGAAAGGAAGGTTTATTTAGCTCACAGTTACTGAAGCTCTCAGTCATCCTCAGCTGGCTCCAAGGCAGAGCAGCACAGGGCAGAGAGCAAACTTTCATGGTGGGGCAAAGAGCAAGAGAGCAAATGGGAGGAGGAACAGCAACAACAGCAAGGGGGAAGTCTGTCTCTCTGCCTCTCACTGGATTCAGGCTATCTTCCTCAGGCAGGGCATAGCACTAACACCCATAATCCCAGCAGTACTCAGACGCATAATCCCAGCCTTGGATCACCCATAATCCTAGTGGATCCGCCGCCCCACAACTGCATGAGGCTCTCAGGACACACCCCGAGACAAACTGTAACAATTCAGTATGGAAACAAAGAAAATATTTTTGATGAGCTACTCTATACCAGACATTGCACTGTTTTTAAAGCAATCAAAATAACAATCAATAGAATAAAGAGAACCTGCATAAAGGAGAAAATAAAAAGGACAAGGAAAAATTAAGGTTTATTTAGCTTTTTTTAATGTATTTAGTACAAGGTCTGCTGGATCTCACTACAGATTGGCCTTGTAGTGATCCTCTTGTTTTCAGCCTCCCAAGCTTGTACCACACCCAGTCTCAGTCACAGCTCAGTGTGCCCTAGGGGGCAAGGCTGACACAGCACCCCAGAAATCTAATGCAGGTCCCTGCATCCATCTAAGCAGGCACTTTAATCTGTTGAACTATCTGGCAGGGATTTAAAACTAAAGGTTATTGAATGGAAGAGTTGGTGTTTAATTGCTTCATCAATCTTGCATGCCTATATCTGGTAACCTGAGCAACAAATCTGATGATAACAGTATATAATGTAACAACCATTGATAATTTTCTATTCTTGTTTTAAATTTCTATACCATTTTTATTGTTCTATGTTGCTTTGTTTTTGTTGTTTTCTCTTTAAAATAAAACAAGCAAAAATAAATACACTAGTTTAAAAAAATTATATAAAATACAAGGTTAATACCTAAATATATAAAAACTCAAACAACTCAGTAATAAGAAAAATGCATAACTTTATTAAAAACTGGGCAGACAACTTGAATAGACTTTTCTCAAGAGAAAAGACAGGCAATGATGCCACATGCTACAATTCACTAAATCTTCCAAACAAAACGCATTCTATAAAAGATTGAAAGTATACATTTATCTAGGTCCATCAGAGAAAACAAAATCTACTCTGAGAGTTTTTTTTTGTTTTGTTTTGTTTTGTTCCGGTACTGATTGAATTTGGGAACTTGTGCTTGCTAAGCAAGCACTTTTTCTACTGAGCTATCATCCAGGACCCTTACTCTGAGAGTTTCAAAGACATTTAAAAAAAAAAAATCCTACTAAAGCACTCACAGTTTAAAGAAATCATAATCTACTTTTTAAAGATAATAGCAGTGTTACTTGTCAAAACCATGTGTTTATACAACAGAAGTTTTTTTGACACAGGATCTCACTACAGTTTGAACTCATTATGTTCCTCCTGACTCAGCCTCCCCAGCACTGGGATTACAGGCATACGCCACTGTGCCCAGTTTCAGGGTCAGGACAGCCTGACCTGGGTTCTGGGGCCAGCATAGCATGCAGTATCAGGGGCCAAACCCAGATCGTTGTGCTTGCTAGGCAGTTGTTTATACTGCTGAGCTGTCTCCCCAACCTTCCAACAGAAAGTTTTAATACTCCAAAATTAATGAGCTATATGTAGTCCCAGTTCAAAGTTAAGCTGTGTAGTTAGCATCAAGATTAAACACAAGTACAATTGATGAAAAGAAATAATACACTAATTGTAATTATTTTAAATAATTAAAAAGAGCTCTTTTAGTGTAATTATAGCAAATACGTTTTTATTTTTATTGAGATATATCAAAATAAATTAACATGTGAGTCTGTTTGAGGAAAACAGAACCAATGTTGTGAATGAAAAGTAGATATTCCTAAGTAATAAAATAATAATGTTGTGATAAATATGCTACATTACCTGTCCTCATGTTGAACAAGTGTCTATTCAGGTTGTGTATCCACGTTTTAATAATGTTACAGGTTTTCTTATTACTGAGTTATTTGAGTTCTAATAACATAATATTATATTATTAGATATAAACCCTGTATTACATATAAAGTTTAAACTGTTTTCTCCTTTATATAGGTTCTCACTCTGTTCTTCGTGGTGCCAAAACTTTTTACTTTGATGTGATCGCATTTGTCTAATTTGCTTTTGTGGCCTTGGCTTTGAGGTGAAGACATGCGGAGACTGGAAGTGGGTAAGTCATTGCCTGCAACTGGGTTGAGGGGAGAGAAGTAACCAAGATGCAGTAGGGATTATGCCTAAAGAATCCCAGTGATGTTATGGACAGTAACATCTCTCTGAGCCAATGAGATGTTCTAAAATAAATTGTGATGACTGCAAAACTCTGTGAATGAAACAATACCCAAACCATCGGATGGCATGCTTCAGTGAACTCACTTTTAAAACAAAAAAATAGTTATGAATTTTAAATTATACATGCAGTAAGACAGGAAGTGAGGGAATAAATGCAAGGATCAGAAAGAAGGTGTTTGGTGGAAGGACTGGATGAAAATAAAAAGAACTGAGCCATATAGTGGGGTGCAGGCTATTTTCCATGTCCTAGTTCATTTAGCATTACCAGTTCCCATATACTTCTTTTCTTTTTTTATATACTTAGTAGTGGGTCCACAGGGCCTCACTACACAGATCGGACTCATGGGGTTCTTCCTATTTTTAGCCTCCCAAGCACTGGGATTATAAGCTCGTGCCACCACACCCAGTCTCAGTCCCATCTCAGGACATCCTGGGGGCAAGATCAGCACAGCACACTGGGGATCAAACCCTGATCCCTGCATCCTCCTAAGAAGGTACTTTAATCCGCTGAGCTATCTCGCTGGTCCTCCCATATACTATTTAAATTATTAAAACTAGCTAAATACATAAATAAAAGTGGTTGTTGCCAAGTAGTGACCGAATAAAAAGACAATATATGCACCTGGTGCTAAACACTGGGTAGAAACCTTCCTTAAATACAGTGCGCACAGCTGCAGTTGGAATAGCGCAACAAGTAACAATCGTAACTCACTCATCTTCTAGATTGAGATTTGCCAAAGTGAGCTCCATAGCTGAGCGAGCTTTCCTCAGCAATTCCCCATCTCATGGCAGCATGCTCTCACTAGCTCTGTGCATTTCACAGGGGGTCCAGTATGGGACCACTTAAATGCATAGTATACAGAAATAAAAGAGTGAAAACTCCAAGATTCTAACATTCTAAAATTCTAAAAGAGGCTCTTTTTAAACACACTTCCTCTGAGAATTATTAAGCCCACCTAAACACAAAATCATAATCGAAGAAATAATTATGGGTCACTGTAGAGGTAGATGAAACCCACCTACTGATTTCTATTGCTCATGACTTTTCTCTGTCACTGATGCTGCATTTTAGAAAGTTAAATAATGGAGAATCTAAGCTACAACCTCAAGAAAATCCTCTTCTTTAGCCAAAGGACTGGCTTCTGCATAGTTATCCAGCATGAAATAGAAGCAAAATTGCCTTTTTCAAGACTGAACTTCCTTTTGCTTGAGAACATGTCCCTGTTTATTTTATCTAGTTCATCAAAATCTAAGAATGTGTTACATAACGAGAACACAGCTGTCACTGGGAAAATAATCCTACTCAATTTACATCAGATGATTCCATGTACCCTGTTATCTTCTCCAAAGGCAATGAAATGGCAGCGCCACGGGAGAGCAAGCAACGGCTGTAGATGGACAGCGATTACTTCACTGGAGAAATAAACCTGCTTAGACGGGTCAGCAAGCAATTTAGAGGCTCCTTTTAACGCAGTATTATAATGATAAATACAGTTAAATTGTCCTTCAAATTAGCAAGTGGCAAATAATATTTATGTGAGCACCTAGTAGAAAGAGAAATAGAGGCTCCTTTTTAATGCTCAGAGATTCATCCTGTGCCTGTAGTACAATCTGATGGTATGAATCCACAGTCTTCATGAACTAACAAAAAAGTAATTTCCTACCTTTCTCTGAGGATAAATAAAAGAATCCCACTGATGTTATGGACAGTAAAGAACCAGAAGAGTAAACAGGATGGGTTAAGTCAGCAGTAGTCACCCAGATGTGCTCCTGAAGTTTCTCTATCAGCTTCTTGAGGGGGCCAAGGAGATATAGTTCATTGGAATAACTGTTTGCCTGGCAAGTGCAGGGTCCTGAGTTTGATCCCTGATATCACAAAAAAAAAAAAAAAAAATGGTATCAGCTTCCCGAGGTCACCATAGATAATGCTCACAAACTTGGTTGCTAGAAAAAACAGAAATGTATAATCTCACAGTTCTAGAGGCCAGAAATCCAAGCCCAAGTTGTCATAAGGTTGAATCCTACCCAAGCACTAGAGAGAGATTCTGTTCTGGACTTTTCTTTCTTTATTTCTTTTCTTCACTTTTTTTTTTTTTTTTTTTTTTTGTAGAATGGGGATTGAACTCAGGCCCTTGAGCTTGCCAGGGAAGCGCTTATTCTACTGAGCCATCTCCCCAGCCCCCAGACTTTTCAACTAATGGGTGCCAACTACATATGGCTTTCTTAGCTATAAGCTCAGGTGTATTTTCTATTTCCATCTTCACTTGGAGCTTCGTACTGTGTCTCACCAGTGTTTTTCTCAAGTTGTGTGTTTTCTCTTCTTAACTACATCCATAAAGACCCTATTTGCAAGTTAATATCACATTAACTGATAACAGGACAAAGGATTGAATTTGGGGGGTACACAATTCGGCCTGCTAAGATATAAGTTGCAAACAAACAAACAAAATATATTGTAAAAAAGTAAAATTATTCCAAGCCCTGTTACTAGGAAATAATAATCCAGTAAAAAGATTGTGGGGATTAGAACATCTCCAGCTCCCTGACAGGAAACAGGATTCTCCACAGTTTGAAGGCTTTCAGAATCAGCTTTCATGTTTATTGAATTTTCCACCATACCTACAACGTGGACACACCTCTGACTGACACACAGATCTTAGTAGACACATGCTGTTCTTTTAAGCTATTCAGTAATTTCCAGCTTCACAAGACAAAAGACAAAGTTTATCTTAGAGAGAATTTAAAAGACCAATAAACATTTATTGATAGAATTTGAAAATGATAAATTCTCCCCTTCTCCATCTCTTTTGAAGTCAGGACACAAGTGTGTGATCCTAGGTACACCTGTCAGATGCCCCAACTCAGACTTCTTTAATACTGTATAACACAAAAAGCCTTAGGGGTAAAACAGCCAGAGTGACCGTCCCATAGAGCTCCATTTTGTAGAGGCACTGGGATGACACTGGTTCGAGTGTCATGCTTCTTGTGCAACACCTGAGAACTAGCAGTGCCGGGCAGTGTGCCTATCTCCACAAGCTACACTCAAAGCATAGATCAGTGGACCTTTTAATTCTAAAACATAATTCCAGCCTCATTCTCTGCAGAAGAGCTTTCAGGTTTAATTCCTCACCACCCAGAAGATACTATGAACTATTCTGTTAATACATTCCTTTCCTGGTTCAAAGAATAAAATTAGTTAATTTTTCATGAAACCAAATTTCTTTTTTGTTGTTTCATTTTTGTTTTTGTTTCTTTGAAAGTTCATGAACAAAAACCAAATAGCACAGGAAATACTTCAAAGAATCAACAACTGGGATCTCATTTTATTGAAAAGTTTTTGCACATAAAAGGAAATCACCAACAGAGTAAAAAGGAAACCCATGAATTGGAAAAGAAGTATAGCCACTATCCTATCCCAAAAGAAAAGGACCTCTATCTAGGACATACAGAGAATTTTAAAAATCAGGCCCTTAAAATTCAAAGATTTAATCCAAAAATGAGCATGTGAGATGAACACACTCTTAACAGATGAAGAAATACAAATGGCAAGTAAATATATGAAAAAAATGGCCAATATCATTGATCATTTAAGAAATGCAAATAAAAACAACATTAAGATTCCATCTCATCCCAGAAAGAATTGCTGTCATAAAAAATAAAATCAACTAATAACAGATGCTGGAGAGGATGAGAGCGGAAAGAAACTTTTTCCAGTATTGGTGAGAGTGGAGACTGGTATAATCACTGTAGAAATCAGTGTAGAGACTCTTCAAAAAGCCAAAATTATAGGTATCATTTGATCAGCTATTCCTTTTCTGAGTATCTTCCTAGAACAATTAAAAACATCATACCATAGCAATATATGTGCACCCGTGTTTATAGCAGCATAATTTGTCACAGCTAAATCTTGGAAACAGCCCAAAAGCCCACTAACTGAGAAATAGAGCAAAACAAGATGTGGTATTTGTATGCAGTGGAGTATTATCCGTTGCAGTTATACAGAATGATAAGCTGGATGGTGTTTGTATGTAAAAAGGATGCGACTAGAGACTGTTCTCATAAGTGTAGTAAGTCAGACCTGCATGAATAAGCATTGTATTGTTTCCCTAGTTGTCATGCTTTGGGGTTTTGCAAGGGGGAATAATTTAATGCAAGACACATATTTTAAAAGATAGATATACAAGATGTCAATACAAAGTATCAAGATACAAGAATCATACACAAAGAGAGAGTGCAGGAAATCTGTCCACATACTAAAGACCAAAGAAACCATCTAAGGGCTTGAATCCCACACTAATTTCCTGCATGAGTCCAGCTAAAGACCTAGAGCCCATAACAATGCCCCCCACAAGTCCACCTGGAAATCTAGAGCCCATGACAATGTCTCATGCAGGCATGTTTCATGGGTCTGATTTTTGGGAAGGCCCAAAAATCAGTCATGTGAGCTAGAAAGTATATGGCAGCAAAATGAAGGATCTAAGCTAGTAGTCTGAGAGATCTGTACTGGATCCCAAAAATAAAGCTCATGGTAAGAACCAGAGCTTTCTGAAAAAGTACCATAACCATCTACAGAAACAGCTAACAGTGAGGTCCCAAGTTCCTGTGATGATGCAGAAAGCTGAGTTTCCATCAGGAAAGCCAATGAGACAAGCTTTTCTAAGAGACTAAGTTGTGCACCATCTTCCCCGCCAGCTTCAGGAAGCAATTCTCAAAGTGAGGACCAGAGCTTCCCCAAAATTAATCATGGCCATTTCCTGGGACATCAAGGTCCCAGGCTCCTTTGGCAATGAGAACATTTGAGTTCATTAAGAAAAGCCAGCATGACAAGCTCCTCCAGGAAAGCCAACAGCTCCCTCCAGCCTCCAACCGCCTCCTCCCAGCTTCTAAACAGCTCCCAACAGCCTCCTTCTTCCCCAGTTCTGCCTCCTGTGCGGGCAGCAATCCTCCGGTGGCCCTCCCACACCCAGCACCACGCTGATTCATTTCAGCAGGGTGTTACAAGTTGTCAGTGCACCACAATACTGTAAGAAACTAAAGAGTAAAGAAAATCCGAAAGTTACAATAGATATTGCAAAAGGGAAAGAAACTGCTCAGAAGAAAATAAACTGAATACATTTCTTAACATATAAATAAACACTAAGTTCATAGTTACAGTACTTTCCAAGCTATACCTGAAAGGTTCAACACATGAACAAATTTAAGAACCACTGCTCCCAGAGATGGATATAAAGCATAGTGGTTGTGATTATGGACTTCAGTTAAAATGTTGATTTCACATACATTCTCGTATGTGACTTTAAGCAACTTGAACGTATATGTTCTGTGCCTCTTATCTCCATCTATAAAAGAGAAAAACAACAGTTAACATCTTTCTCAAGGGATTGTTGTGAGGCTTATGCTTGAACTTCATAAGAATTCAATAAACACTATCTATTGTTATTTTTTCTCTAATCTCTATTAGAAGAAGAATAAGATGTTAAAACTAAGTAGCATTCACTCTTGATGTATATTCTATGTGGATGGACGGTAAAGAAAAAGAGAAAGAGCTGCGTATGGTGGTATTTGCCTGTAATCCCAGCACTACAGAGGCTAAGGCAGGAGGATGCTGTGAGTGTAAGACTAGCCTGGGCTATATC
>PVKA01012943.1:19359-47450 GCA_004027165.1 Ctenomys sociabilis | reverse complement strand
TATCTGTGGCATGGCCTTCTGTTCTTGTGGAGTTGTGCCTGATTACATGCTAGGGCACTCTGAGCCCCTGGGTGGGCTATGAACCTGACTCCGTTTTCTGCTCTGTTCACTACAGTGTGTGTTGGGTCCTTATTCTACCAGGGATGCATTCCAAGACCCCCATGGAGGCCTAAAATGATGGTAGTATCAAACCTTATTAAGTGTGCTGGGCTTCTCCCATAATGCTCTCCTGTGGTATAGTATAACCTTTTTACTTACATGAACTGTAAGTATAAGTTCTCTCTGATATATCTGAATTGTCAGCATCCCTATTTTGTATTTTGGGCCATAATTAAGTAAAATAGCAGTGACAGGAATATGAGGCCTGGGACACTGGGGCAATGTGACAACTGAGACTTCCACGAAGGCAGGCAACACATGCAGTGCAAATATGTTTGGTGAAGGAAGGAGTCCTTCCCAGATGGGGTGGTAGGATGGTGTGAAATTTCATCAGGCTTATACCACTTAAAGCCAGAGAATTTTTCATTTCTAGAATTTTCCATTTAATATTTTTTGACTGTGATTGATCAAGTAAAGCTTGGGAAGTCAAGCCACAAACAGGGGCGCCAAGCTGCTTCTTGGCACCCTGGGTGGATTTTCATGGTCTCCCTAGGATATGCTACTAGAACACAGAGGGAGAGAGGGATTATTTCTGAGCAACAGAGGAGGAGAGAGACCCAGCTCAAATGACATTTTAAAAAAGAGAGGATTTAATGTATGCATTTGTTGTGGTTTAGATCTAAGGTGTCCCCGGAGAGCTGATGTGCATGGCGGGTGGTTGGATTATGGGGGTGCTGCACTGATCAGTGGATTCACCCATGAATGAGTTCGTGGCTGCAGGTGCTATTAGGGCAGTGGGGTGCGACCTGGAAGGGTGGGTCTTGTCCCCAGCTTCTCTTTTGTCTCTTCTTCCCACTCTGGGCTGAGCAGCTGTCTTCTGCTTGCTTTTTGTCTTAGTTGCTTTTTCATTGCTGGAACAAAATACCTGACACCTACAAGTTAGAGGAGGGCTTGTAGAGGTTTTAGTGCCCAGTCAGCTGGCTCTGTGGGAGGAAGGTGTTACAGGAAAGGAACAGTCCTCAGCAGGGCAAGCAGGAGGCAGGAAGCAGTAGCACTGAGCCTCTGTCTTCCATTTGTGGCTGTCAGGCTATTGGTTACAGAGTTTCATTCAAACTCTTGGTTAGCACCACCCACACCCAGGGTGGGTTTTCCCATATTGACACCCAGAACCATGCTAAATTTATCAGTGGACTAATTTAGTTACCACACACCCTTGATACATATCCACACACCCTAGATCCAGCCACCTCCCCGAAGCTCCCCAATATAATCCAAGAATATATATATCTCAATAATATATTGAAAGCCATGCTGTTCCTTCCAAAGAACTTATTCCTGAAGATGATGAACATTTTGGCTTCCACAGACATTTACTTGCAGTCGAGCAATTTGCTTGGATTTGTTCTTCATCTAATGATGTCAAGGAGTGAGCACGCCAGTGTAATTGACTTCCTGTGTTCATCAGGAAATAAGTCCTGCCTGACACTATCCCTTAGGAATATGTCCCTGAGATTGATGTCCATTTGAGTCATTTGTAGTTTGGGGCTCCATGAACATTGCTAGAATTAATATTATTGCATGTTACAGTTTATTTCTAGATATCCCCAAAAGACTCACACACTTAAAGGTTGGGATGAGGAAAGTGAGTGGACTATGGAGATGCTGCAGCTCACCTACAGTTAAGAGTCAGCGTCACTGGGGGCCTGACTGGAAGGGCACTGTCCATCTCCCTCCCAGCTCCTCTCTTCTCCTTGTGCTTTATGGCTGCCGTGAGGCCTGTAGCTTTCTTTCTCTTGGGTCCTTTCACCATGCAAGGTCTGGAACTTCTGAAGCACGAGCCAAAACAAACCTCTCTTCCTCTAAGTTGTAGGGCTTGCATATTGTGTCCCAGTGACAAAGTGTCTGTTGGTGCATGTATCCATGCATTCTGTTGGGGACATTCCTAGGGCACATGTGCTGAGTCCTATATTGTTTATGACTTCACTTTTAATAATTGTGTGAAGCCGTCTTTCTGAGTGGTGAAACCGGTTTAAGCCCACCTGTAGAGTATGAAGATTCTGTCGCTGTAAACCTCCCTGGGGACTCAGATCTCTCGGCCTCTTCTTAGCCACTGTAGTGTGTTTATCTAAGGCTGACCCATGAAAATTGCTGTTTCATTTTCCTTGACCAGTTACTCAGACCTTCTTTTCTCATGTTCAGTGTTCTGTTTGATTTTCATTTTCTTAATTCATTTGTAGAACTTCTGGGCATGTTAAAAACCCTCTTCACGCAAGAGATGTGTTCTGAGAAGGTGCTCACAGGAATGCAGGTGATGCAACCACTGCATGCCCCAGCTATGTGGGTCATTCCTCCCAGTGTCAGGCCAAACTAATCACATAAGGTCATAGGAAGCAGGCAAAAAAGAAAAAGCCTCACAAAGAGACCCAGTGCACACAAGCTGTCTGTGGCTTCTGCCAGCATAACTGCGGAAGGTGCTTGGGTAGCACAGAAAATGTAGAAATCCAGCCACTTATTACCATTGTAGAGTGCCATGGGCTGCACCATTTTTTGTGCATAGTGAGTCTCTTTACACTGCATGCCCATGGACTCATGGCCAGGTGTAGGGCTGTGGCACCACGAAACTGATGCCCACGGTGGCAGGGACTCTTCAGCTCCACTCTGCCCTTCTGAACTACATGGCATGCATGGTCACTGTGGAGCACTCAGTGGAACTTTCTCCCACTTTATGGTTCACCTTTTCCCTTTTAAGCGTGTCTAGAGGGTTTTGGCATCATTATAGAACTACCTCTTCTTTTATGGGCTAAACTTATTTCTTAGCTTTTCTCTAGTTCATGTAAAAGAAATATTCTTTTTGTGTTTCTGTCCCAAAGCTTTCTTTTGCCTTCACACTTAGGCCCCGGCTACCCACGTACATTGTGTGGCCGAGTTTGGTTTCTCCCGTTTCTGTGAGCACCTGTGGCTGAGTCGGTAGTGTTTATCAAAAGCTCTCCTTGCAGGAGCGAGCTGCTGTGGTGCTCAGACACTATGAGGATCAGGTTCTCTGGGACTCTGCATCCCCTCACATGGTGACTTTAGCAACTGCTCTCCTGCTGCCTTCAAGCTCTCTGCCAACTGCAGAGCCCCTATGACTCCAGGGAGGCCCAGGACCCCATCCACATCTTCACTGGGCTCCTGGCTGTCCCGTCCTTTATCCCTGTTTCTTATAGTCACGAGCCTGGTGGCTTCATATTGTGTTTAGTTTTTAAGTAGTTTTCAGCAAGATTTTGTTTTAGGTAGCCTAAATCATCATTGCTAGAAAGCTTGGTGATTCTGTTTTAAATAAGATTGACCGGGTCTTTGGGAATGGCAGGAGGAAGAGAAAGGACTGTTCAGGCCAAGAAGTTTCAAAATTAAGCACGTTTGCATCTTTGGAGGAAAGTGCAGGGTGGGTTTGACTAAGAGTAGCCTGTCTGTCTATCAGTGAGTGGACTTCAGGATGCCTGGAGAGGGTTCCAGGGTGTCAGAACTTCAACCACAAAAGAGATGTATGTATTTCCCCACGTATTCCAATTTTTGGAGTTAGAGTTATTCCAGAATGAAGTCACTGGCTTTTGGGATTATCCCAAACCTAGGTCTCCCTCATTCCGTATGTGGATTTAAGGTGAACAAGATCCTCCTTGCCTATAACCTGCCAGCACCCAATACCACCCTTCACAGTGGTCAGTGAAGTGCCCTTTGCACCCCTTCTCAATGACCAGGACAACCTGACAGGTCCTCCAGAAGACATTGTCCCGATTTCCATGTGCTTAATCCAACAGCACAAAAGGGAAGGGGCTGCTGGAGTTGGCCTTGAACTTTCTGACGCACCTCTTGGGACTGGACTTGTCCACCAGTGTCTCCCATGGATCTAGGTGCCCTTCTGAGAAGTCTGGGAAGGAGGCAGAGTGAGAGAGGTCTTTGTGCTAAGGAAGACATGGCTGGAAAAATAGAGGGAGGGAAGATGCCAGATGCTCAAAGTTCTGTAGATGTCAGAGAAAGGAAGGCTGTGAGAAGGAAGGAAGAAGAAAACACCAGAAGGGAAAAGCTTCAACATAGTTGTTGAGGAGGTGCTTGGCGTGGAGGAGCACGCTGCCCGCTCAGCCTCTGCTCCCCACCGCCGCCTGCTTTCTTCAGCTAGAAAGCTCAGTACAATACAGGCCTGGACTGCTCACACCCACGTGCATGAGTTCAGTCCTACATCTAGCAGCAGATCAGGGGCCTGGAAGCATAACCGTGTCCAAGCACGCAGGAGAGGCAATGAGCACCTGTGCAGGCTGATGTGGGCTCAAGAAAACCATGCTCGAAGGTGATCTCTTCATTGTTTGGCTTGTCAGATACAACCATCCCAGGGACGTGTTAGCAAGCCCAATGGCATTGGCCTTTCTGGAGCACAGAGTCTGAGATCAGGGCCTAGAATTTCTGGGTGCAGCTGAAGGACAAGTTGAGCTGTGGGTCTGACTCATCTTTTTATTGTCCACGAGCAGGAAGGGGTCTTGTTTAGGCAGCTTGTGACTTGGGCAGTCATCCTGACTCTGTGATACTCTGGCAAAGCAGGAGCACAGCCCAGGACTCTGCCTCCCTGGGCACTGAGAGCAGATCCCTGGGCCTCAGGGTGAACTTGTTCTTAGAGTCCAGCAGGCTGGATCAGAGCCTGTACGTTCCTCAGACTCAGCTTGACCTCAGTTCTGTGTGGTTCAGTCGAGCAGCTCCTACAAAGGGCAAGCATGGCCCTGGCTCTGGTGAGGTGGAGGCTGACTTGGCTGGGTGCTTAGGACAGCCCACACCAGGTAGCTGGGCCAACCCTCCTGCGCGCTTTCCTTCTGGGCTTCTGAACGCCTGGTCTCCCTCTACGGCCTGGATTAGGGATGATCAAGAGTCAGACTGTAGATAATTCAGACTTAGGATCACACAGAATTCTAACAGCCTAAGTCTGTGGTGTAAACATGAAGACAGCCGCGCATGCCAGAAATGAGCAGGTGTGCCTGTGTAGGTGTAGAGCTTTATCTACAAAGCAGGACTGTGGGCTGGGTTAGGCCCACAGGCTAGAGTTTGCCAACTCCCTGCGAAATTAATCAATGCTGCTACATTCTAGGGCAAAAAGAACTTGATTCAATCAATTATTCTTCCATCTTAACTTATTGTTGAGCATAACCATGTGTTAATGATTGTTTTTAATTGCCATTTTTAGTAAACAAGAAGTATCACATGTTAATCTCTAATTGGAAAACAATAGGGAAGGGTACATCGGTCTTTTAAAAATAAAAAATAATAATTTTTAACGGACAAATAATAAATGTGAGCAGCTATGGGATACAATGTGATGTTTTGACTTAAGTATTGTAGAAAGATTAAGCCAAGCTGGTTAACATATCCATCACCTCACCGAATTATTTTGGAGGGATGAGAACATTAAAAATCTACCATTTAGCATCCAGTTGAGTCTTATTGAGGCCACATGGTGATTACAACAGCGTGGTGCCTCAAGTGACTCAGCTCTGACAGCGTTTCTGTTCCTGTTTGCACCATCTCTGGTCTGGACTTTCCGGTCTGTCACCCTGCATCTGTACATCCACCTGGCCTTGCAGTTTTCACTGTTACAGCCTACACAGTTCTTAATTTAAAAATGTCAGTCAAGTATCAACAAAGCTCCTCCACTAGCTGGCCGGAGCCACATGTGCTGGGGAATTGTGTTCAAGCCGGAAGCATCACACACAGGGTGAAGCATCAGCATTTAAACCAAAGTTGGGTCTTCACACATCATGGGTCATAGGCTTTGTGTCTCTGCGATGTGACCAGTGTGGAAAATGACAGGGGACTCAAGTCACCGAGTCATTCCACAGCTTGGATGAAGAGGCATGGGGGAAAATCCTTAGTGATCAGCCACTGAAGCGAGAGAGCAGCTTCCTGCGCCAGCAGAGAAGGGGTAGTCAGTCCGGGCACGATGACCTGGGCAAGGCCTTGGCTGTTCCCTGGGCTGTCTGTAGAATGGAGCCTGAAGGACTGTTTGCAAAGCAGGCCCATCCCCCCTCTCCTATCCAGGACCATTCCAGGGTGATCCTTCTGTGCTTCCCATTGGGACATACGCCCCCATCACTGTCACCTCTACCTTGAGCTCAGGCACACACAGACCCACTGCCAGCCAGCTCTGAGCTTTCCAGAGAGGAGAAGCAGGGCCAGTGCTATGGAAATCAGAAGATATACAGGCTGCTTCCGGCCTGAATGGCCAGCAGCTGAATCAGGAGCTAAAGAGGTACTTGCTGTAAGTTATAGCTTTAGGGCTCTGTACTCTCAATGCTCAGGGCCATAATAGATGCTCAGTTTTCGGATGTTGCAATATTTCCATACATCCACTGTCATACATTTATTCTGAACTGCCACCTCCAGAGGCATGGAAAATCAGTATCTGTTGTTTAAACCATTTACTGCACGGCGTTTTGTTATTGCAGCTCAAGTGAATCAACACAGTGTGGGAAGAGAGGAAGGGTTAGGTAGCTACTTCACATCAAATGGTCAGGTACCTTGGTGAGAAGAAAGGAAGGAAGGAAAGCACGTAGAGATCCACGGGAGAAGATTCCAGAAGAAAAGGCTGATGACATGCGCAGCCTGCACTGTGAAGTCTAGGGCATGCTGGGAGATTTGTTCCCAGATGGAGGGGAGGGTGATGTAGGCAAGTGCCCACAGCCCCTCTGCCTGCAGTGTGGAGAGTGCTGTGTGAGGAGTGAGGAAGGCATCTCTGGTGCTCCTGAGGGGCATGGGTGATGGGGTGGGTGGAAGCAGGCTGCTTCAGGGTGGGCCTGAGGCAGAGTCTGCAGGTCTGGGCAGTGTGGATTTTGGGGACAGGAATCAAGGGTGGGCTCAGTCCCTCTCCAGCTGACATAACAGATTCCCTAAGGTTGAGTAATCTACATCGAAGAGAAAGTCACTTGGCTCAGATGTGCAGGCTGAGAGGGTGGCACAGCATCTGGAAAGGACACTCATACTGCGTCACCCCATGGCCCAAGGGGGCAGCTAGGGAGGGATGGGGGATGTTACTCCACTGAAGAGGGCTGCTCGTGACTTGACCTGCCTCGCCTCCCAATACTCTCACACGGGGAATCGTGGTTCTAACACATGAGCCTTGAGCACACATTCAGAGCAAGGCAGTGACACCTCTTCTGTGCATACAGGGACACAAGAACATCCTGGACTCCTTTAGCTCCTAAACCCAGTTCCTTAAATCCCCTTTTACTCTTTACCCCCAAGGAAGTGAATGAGGAGGAGCGCTGATCCACATCGTTACGGCGACTCCAGGAGCATAAGCCGACACACACGCGAGGTGCCCTGCTCTGGTACTGAGGGCTCCTTGCTGGGAGCTGGCAGAATCCTTGTCAACCTCAACAGCATCTCATGTCAGCAGGCGGGCAGTGCCCTTCTCCACGGGGCCAGTGCTAATGCTCGAGCTGATCACGATTCTCCAGAGACTTTGAGCCACGAGGCGTGGACTCTGTTGCTGTTGTCTCTTGGTGGGTGGGTTTCCTGGGGGGTCAGGCAGTGTCAGTCATGCGTGGGGCCTCTGAGGGGACTCAGGACAATATGTTCTTCCATGGAGTCAAGAAAGCAAAGCACCAGGCCGAGGCCCGGAGAGCAACAGGTGAGCCAAGGCTTCTGCCCCTCTTTCTTCAACAGGTAGTCCACATTGCGTGCCCCTGCAGGGGGGGCTGGCTAGAGTACTGGCTGTGGAGCAGAGCCAGGCCTGAGCCTCAGGGATGAGAGGCTAAGGGGGCTTGAGACATATCAGCCTCAAGCGGGACCTCTGCTCGCCTTGCCATTGCCCGAGTGCCAGCACCAAGGTGAGGAGATGACCCTGTGAGCCTGGGTCCTTCCTCACCAGTGACTGGCACCCTGCTCCAGATGCCAGATGCATGGACACTGCTGGTCATGACCACACACAGAACCACAGAGTTGACCGAGTGACACCCACTTTACGGTGTTTGCTTTCCCCTTGGTGTAGCTGTTGTCTCAGTCCTTCCTGCAAGGTTGGGTATTAGCCAGCAGGGGTCAGGACATGGCATGCCGGGGGTTTTGTAGGCAGTTTCAATGGCCCTAACCCCATCCCATCTGAGCACAGAGCCCTGTGCATGCCCCGCTTGGGGGCAAAGTCTAGAGGCAGTGTTGCCATCCTGCCCAGGGCAGCGAAGAACCCCAGGCTGGTGTCTATGGACCTTAACGTCCCTGTCCTGTCCTACTGCATAGCCTGTCCCCAGACCATGTCTAGTTAGCCATAGAAACAAACTCCTTTGTACAAAAACGTGATGGAAGCAGCCACGCCTTACTATTATGTGTCAATTTTGTAGGTCAGAGACAGTTCTAGACAGGGTACAGGAGGACAGCGCCACCTCAGCTCCACCCGGGATAATGCAAGCTGAGACTTGTTTCTGTCTGTCTCTGTCTCTTTGCCTATGCTTGCTGCTCAGGCCTCCTCCTGGCATGAAGATCTCAGCATATCCTCCTTACCCATGGCTCCTGAGGCTCCAAAAGCAGGTATTTTAAGAGGTCTGAGTGAAAAGTGCAAAGTTAAGACATAGGCCCCGAAGTCCCAGAACTTTGGTCCTGCCCTATTCTGTGGCCCAAGCACTTCAGGAAGGCGGGAAACTAGATTCATCCGTCAAGGAGACACATCAGAGCAGCTCCTGACCTGACAACGTCCAGCCTCAGCTGCTCTGCCCTTGCTCAAGGCCCTTAGCGGTGCCTCAGGGTTTGCTTGGGGCTTTGCAGGGAAACCTTAAGTGCCAGGTTTATTTCCCCAAAGGGCACTTCAGCCAATGAGTGCTGGACTGAAACTGATGACCCTGAACTGCTTCGTGTGGTAGGATGGTTCAGGATTCCCTTCTCCAAGCTCAAGGTTAGTGTTACGGTTAGGGTTGGGGTCCCAGGAGATGATCCTATGGTGAAGCACTAGTCCTAGAAAAGACCAAAGTTCTAGTACAGTTTCTCCTAAGTGTGTACCATCCTATGCCATCATAAAGTCTAGAAAAGGTGCTGTCAGAAAAGGTGCTGCCCAGTGTTCTTTTGTAGATGGTTGGCCTTACTGGGATCCCTGCTTGGGAACAGCCAGCCTTAGGCCCCTGGGAGACCCCACTCTCCTGTGCTGGGTACCTACAGCGGGGGCTTCTGCTGCTGCATACCACCAGCCCAGCCCTTCCCTGACTTGCCTCACGAGGGTCTAGCCCTGTTAGGGTTTGTGTCCCGTTGTTCCCCCGAAGCCTCATGCAGTCACGGGGTGGCTTCTGGAGTCTGTGATTGATTCTTGTGGATGTGGGTGCTGCACCTGTCCTGGGATGGGTAACCTGCATTACAGTGTAAGGAGGGGAGAGAGGTTGGCTGCTGCCTGAGCTGCTGCCGCTCCCTTTGCTCTCTGCTCTTTGCTGCCACCAGGAAGGCCTGCTCAGCTCCATGTGCCACTCTGCCTTGGAGCCAGCCAAGTGTAGACTGAAACCTCCACTAACTGTGAGCTAAATAAACCTTTCCTTCCTTCATTTTGGATGTTGGGTGTTTTGTCCAAGCAAGGAGAGAAGAGTAACTGAGACAAGCCCCAAGGTCAGGCAGCCACAACCTGACACAAAATCTCAGGCTTAGCACCTCACTGGAGGAAAGCTGGATGTGGGCTCTGGGAGCTCTTCCTCACTGCCACACCTGTGGCTGCAGGCTGTGTCTGGCTGCTCAGAGTCCCCTCCCCACTCGTGGCTTGCAATCAGGTGAAACGCAGCTGCTCCTGTCCTATGCTGCGGCACTCTCTCCCGCAGCAGCTCTGCAACCTTGAGTGGACCGCGCTGCCTGAGTCACACCCCAGCTTCTTCTTGGAGCATTTCACTCAGGACCAGGTGGAGGTGGGGTGAGCTGAGCTCTCTGAAGCTCTGAGCACAAATCCTGGCCAACGATGCCCTTGTCAACTGCATCTCCTGCCTGCTGGCTATCTGCTGCTCAGAGCTGGAGAACCCTACACTCTAGGTTCCATGGTGCCATGGACCTGTACCTGGGCAGGCAGCCGGGACCCTGCACGACTATCTGTGCAAGCTGCAGCTACTGATGGCCATAAGCATAAGTAGCACCTCCTGACTCACATTCTGCCCCTACAGAATGTCCCTAAGCTTGAAATAAAGCAGGCCTTTGAGCTCCATTTCTCTGGCCCAGAGGGATGGGCTCCTCCCATTGCTTCAGAAGAGTACAGTATTTGTCCAAAGAAGGAGGTTCAGGGCCTTGCTTGCCATCCTGAAAGTTATAAATAGTGTACAGGAGTGAATCCAGTAGTTTATTTTGTTCCAGAACACTAAGAGCTGTCTTTCTTCAATAAACATACTGTTGCTTTTCTGGAAAACAAAACAGAAAACCTCCCTCGTGCTAAGTGCAGCCGGGCTGCGCCCAGGCCTCCCCTAGAGGAGGCGCCACCATGTCCAATGTTCGCAGCCACGAGGCCCAGGCAGGAGCCTGGTATGGGCTTGTCACAAATTCTGAGGACCCCGATCCAGGCGTGCCCACACTTTTAGAGGATTCTTGAACCTGTGGTGCTTCACAGGAACCACACTGCCCGCCAACCCAACGTGTCCAGGACCCCATCCCATGTGAGTTTCCCCACAGTTCCTAGCTTAGTAAACTCAGTAGAATGATCCTCAGTGGAAAAACAGAATAGTAGCTACCCAATGGCATGAGGGGTCAGGACAGTCCTTAATGTCCCCATCTTTATAGATCCATTTCTTCTTGGGCGACTTTTAATTTGATTTTAGTTCAACACTGGGGAGGCAATACCATAATGAACAAAATCTTCACACAGCATTTGTCCAAAGAAGGATTAGATAAATTGGGATTTTAGCTGCTTGTCATCTGGTATGCTACCAAAAGTTGAATTACTGCCTTGAAGGTACTGTACATACATTTATAATAGTTCCTGTGTTTTATACTCCAAGATTTTCTAATTCCCACATACAGTCAAGAGCAGGCATTATTATTGTTTTATTTTTAAATTTAGTTTTAGCTTTTTATTTTATGATGGGCACAAGTGAGAGGTCATTTGGTGTGAGCAGGGCAGATGCCTTCCTGCGCTTCTCTCTGGGTCTCAACTTACTTTGGAGTCTAAATTCACTGTGACAACCACAGCACAGTGAGATAATGTGTGGTGGTCGTGAGGCTGGTAACTGTGGCCTGTGGGCCGAAAACACTGCCAAGAAGCACAAAAATGCATTTTCTAAAAATGCATGCTTTTACCATAAAGAAAAATATGCTTTCCCACCAGAGGGTCGGCACTTGCTGTCTGCACCCAGACTTCCAAGGTGTAAAAACTAAGCCTCGGGCTCAGAGGTGGGCTCTCCCCCATGCAGCTCCCTGAGAGCTGTCACTCAGGCTCTGCGACTGTCTGTGGCCACCACACTTCCTGTCCTGAGTGTCCTGCTTGGCTCCCTGGCTGCACCAGCGTGTGCTCAGTGCCGCCTCCAGTTTCCAGGTTATGCTGTGGGTGAGCTGCTCTCGTTTTTGGCAGGCGAGTACTCAGAATTGAACTCAACCTCACACTTGCCAGGCAGGTGCTACCCCACTGAGCTCAGTCCCAAGCCCCTCCCCTTGGCCTTGCTGTAAATGCCCAATAAACTGTTGTATTCGGGGGAAAGCATCCAAATCTTCCACAGCATTGGTGCTGCAAGCATCTCCAATCTACTGCTCCTTCCTCAGGTTTGCTCACGGGCACCCTCCCCAGCGCCCCTCACTCCCCACACCCACACGGACACCCTACATTGACCTGATCTCTGACCTGTGCCTTTTTCTCCCAGCATGGATCCTATCGAGGCTCTGGGGAACAGCTGGTGCTATGCATCAAAGACTTCTGTCACTCCATGCTGTGGGCTCACAAAAGGCTCTTGGCTCTGAGCGTGGGACAGGAGTGACGCATGTGCATGCATGCTGGTGACTCATTGATCCTCAGCGGGAGACCCTCCGGACTTCCTCCCTCTATGCTCCCGTGGGTCTAGGAGCCACAGCACCAGGCAAAGCCCTGGCCAGTCCTCTCTGGGAGGAGCAGGAGTCTGAGGCAGAATCAGTCCCTGTGGGCTTGACTCCTAGGTCCAGAGACACAGCCTCCATCAGGGACCAATCCAGTCCCTTTGGCTGGAGCTTCCTTGCTTTCCCTTCCAGCCATCAGCATTCAGCAGAGATGCTGCCCTCAGCTTGGCTGTTTGGAAGTCTCTCATCCCACTGGACCAACAATGGCTCTGGGACCCAGAAGGACATTGGAGTATTCCTTTATTCCTCATGGCCTCTGTCCTAGTAGAGAGGCAACCCCTGAGCAAAGATCAGGCCATCTGGGATCTATATGAGGTGTGGGGACAGAAAGACCAGTGGGTGTGCTCAGTGTCAGAAGATGCTAACACAGGTGTGAACGTCACACATCACATTCCTTGTGTTGACCGCAGATGCTGAACTCTCACCCACCAGCCAACTGGCCAACGGTTTTCTCTGATAGACTGGCTGGGCTGGAGCATTGCTGCTGTTCTCTCCCCTTAAGTTTAGTATTGGTATCAGATGTTCACTCCCACCAAGTCTGCAGGGTCACGCCTTTTAGCGGGTGTGCCTGGGTCCCAAATCCTGCTGATCTGTAACTGAAGATGTAGCTGAATGGCCGCAGGGTCAGCCCTGAAGAACTTCCCACACAACACGAGGGATGGGTCTGTGCTTCGCGCATTTCCACCCGTGTGTGGGGCGGGGTAGCCACCCTCTGTCCTGCAGAGAAGCTGGTGTGTGGGAGGAGGGCGAGTCCTAAGGGTACTCAGGAAGAGCTGAGGCCTCAGGTAGCTGCGTGCTGACACTGATCTCACCCTCCAACCGGTCTAACTTTCCCCAAAACGTTTTGCACTTCACCTGTTTTTTTTTTTTTTTTGGTGGAACCAGGGATTGAACTCAGGTTCTTGTACTTGCCAGGAAAGCACTTATTCTACTAAGCCATCCCAAAACATTTTGAAAAGGACCCCAATGGTTTCTCATTTTACTCTGCTTCGGAATGATTCCTCCTGAATTAACTCGGGTCATTTGCTTACCTTCCATTGTTTTCATCCAACAACTGTTATGTACACTTCCTTCAGCCCTTGGTATTTAAAAAAATCACTCTTGGGAGTCTGGCAGGAAAATGACATGAAGCACTGAAGCAAACCTATGCCAGGGGCAGGGCTGCCTTCCCACAGCTTGCAACGGTGAGCTCAGGCTGCGGCCCTGCGTGTGGGAGGGTAGGGACAGGCACTTTGCCCTCCTCACAGAACCCGCCACACAGCTGTCCACTGCTGAGCACAGAAAGCAGGAAAGCCCGCGCAGGCCAAGGTAGATGGTGCCGTCAGGCGAGGTGCCAAAGCGTACGTGAACCCAGATGCCCCACAATCCATCACCGCCAATTTGGTCTTGTATTAGAAATCAATGCATCTACACTCTGAGCAGTGTCAGATTTCAGCAAACCCAAACTACATGCTTTCAAGTCCCCCTGCAGTATGCAGAGTCTGGGAAGCTAAAAGGGATGTCTGCAAACTAACTCCCTTACCCCTTGGCCCTGGGCACAATGTCCGTGCTTAGCTGGTCTTCAGGGCAGCAGCGTGGGGTCCCTGCTTTGCTGCACCTGCTGCTGACCTGGAGGGCTGGAGGAGGCCTTGCTTCCTGCTGCAGGCTCAGGAGAGGTCCTAATCCTGGCCGGGGGCGGTGGCGCAAGGACAAGAGTGGGGTGTGGAGAGGAGCTTGGCACAGGCTCGCAGTACTGGGCCCTTGACGTCTAGCCCTCAGTATACCACATACACCACTGGCCGTATTTTGTGAGCATCTGCTGCCCTGTGGGGAGGACTCCTCTCTAAGGGCTGTGTGTGTCTCGAGTCACAGTCTGTGCCCAGAGGACTTACCAAGCAGGACGCACTAGGCCTCACAGTGCCCTTCACTGTTGGCAATGGGCAGTTTCCAATTGGCCTCAAGAAAGCCACTGAGCAGGTGGGCACGGGGTCGTCGGGATTTGCTGCCCTGTTTCTGAGACGCAGCCTTGCCTGTTCCACACCCTCACGGCTGCGGAGGCTTCTGATCCTCTGTGCAAGCGCCTGCTATGCTGCAGAGCAGTGCACGCTCCCCCGGCCTCACCTGAGCGGCAGTTTGCTGTGCTCCTCACATAACCGCAGTAAAGAAATTGCTTTTCTTTTTTCTCGTTTTAGAGGTTAACATAAACTCCCTTCTCCCCACACCATGCTCCCTACTTCCCAAAGAAATGAGAAAATTTTATTTTTTTAATTTAAAATTTTTGTTTAAATTACACATAATAATTAGACAGTTTATGAAATATAACTTGATCTTTCAATACAGGTATTCAGTGTGTAATGGTCAGTCAGAATAACTGACATGTCAATTACCTCAAACATTCGTGATTTCTTTGTATTGGGAGCATTGCAAATCCCACCTTAAAGCTAGCTTTGGAGACAGCAGTATTAGCCATACACGCCCGCTGCCCTGTGGCGTCCGCTGGGACCCCTTGCACCTATCACTGTCTTCTGCTGCTCTCTGCCCCTCGCCCTCCCTCCTGGCATCTGGCATCTGTGACTCCACTCCCTGCTCTGCGGAACCCACTTCTCGGCTCCCACACTTGTGTGAGAACAACTGCGATTTGTTTTTCTGTGCTTGGCTTGTTTCACTCAATGCAGCGTCCTAAAGGACAGGATTCCATTCTCCTTCTAGGCCTGACCAGCACTTCACTGTGAGTGTGTTCTGTGTTTCCCTTTCGCCCTTTGGTGGCCTTGCAGTTGGTTCCGGACCTCAGCTGCACTGTAAACATGGGGTACAGACAGCTCCCGGACAGACTGATGGGGAATGATTCTCGCATCTACAGTTACACACAGGCACAGCCTTCTGTGTGTTTGTGTGTGTGTTTTTAAATTTTTTGCACAAATGAGATGCTAGAGCGCATGCTGCTCTGTAGTGTCCCGAGAGCCTTCCATACCTCAGATGCCTTTGCTGCCTAAGGGTGGAATGGGGTGTGAGGGCAGATACGAGCACCGAGAACTTCCTGTGTCCTACTCCAGGAGCTGAGACCTTCCGGGGACTGACACATTCCTCTTCACAGCAGTGGAGGAGGAGCGAGGCCTTCCTAGAATCAGCACTGATTTTGGAGAAGAGGAAGCACCTGAGCCCGTGCGATGGCCCTGTAGGTCAGTGGGGGCCCGTCCTGTCCTTCCTCCTTTCTCAGGGATTCAATGTTGTCTTCTGACTTGTCTTGTACAATTAACCTAAATCAGTCCAGTGTCACAAGAGAATCCACTTTTTACAACTTTGGAAGGAGGCTGAGAGTGAGTCCTCAGGTCATCCAGCTACCGAAAATGACTCGGGTCATGTGAGCCAGGGGAGTTAACAAGGTGTGACAGATGCAGAAGTACAGAGGGAAGACCCCGATTCACATGAAGAGGGAATCAGAAACGTACATTACTATCTGACTAGTCCAGATGCTACAAAATGGTCACGTAGGCCTTAATGGTCCCATGTTAGAATGAGGCCAGAAAACGTGGTTAGGTTCTTGCCTGGAGCGAATCCTGTTGGACGGAATGCTGACACTGCAGGTCAGCATGGAAAACTGTTTGCAATGGACAGTATGCTACAAAATGTCTCCAAGTACACTAAGAATGAAAGTCAAGTAAAACATTCTATGAGCCACAATAGTAATTCTCAAAAATACATGTTATCTCACTCTCTGACTAAAAGCCTTTGTAGTAGGCCTTTATCACTGTAGTCCTCAGAATCTGAAGGATTTGCAGAGAAGTGACAAATGTGGCATTGAGATTTTTAGAACAATAGTGACACTCAAGCGATTTGATTTTCTTCAAAACTGCCTGTTTCGAGGACAGCAATCATGCAAGTATATATGAGATGGCTAAGGTGACTGGGCACATAGTTTCCATCAGTTATTTATTTATTTTTATTTTTATTTTCTTTGCAGTACCAGTGATGGAACTCAGGACCTTGCCTTTGCCAGGCAAGCACTTATTCCACAGAACCACCTCGCCAGCCTGAGTTTTTTTAGAACTAGTAGTTCTGTGGAATTTTCAACTTGACTAACTCTGTGATCTAAGCAACAACATTGAGGGCAACAATATGTAACACAAAAGCCATGCTTGAATATCTCTCATCTTGGTCTTCTAAATGTGTACTGTTTCTAGTGCCTTAATCAATTGTTATTATATTCTTGTTAAAATAAATTTTTAAAGAAGTAAAAAAAAAGACAAGAAAAAAAATTAAAGGTCTCTTGAAAGCAAGTAGTAAATTCAATTATTTGTCTGATCTTGCCTCACTCTGTTAATCTGAGCAACAGATTTGATGATAAAGACAGATAACATAACAACCGTTGTTGATTAGCTATTCTTGTTTGAAAATCTGTAACCTATGCATTGTTGTGTGCTATCCTGTTTCTGCTCTTTGTTTTTGCTTTTGTTTTTATTCTTCAAAATAAAATAAAATTAAATGAAAATAACATAGAAAAGACACACCAAGGAAGAAAAAAAGAAAAAAAAATCTGTGCTTGTTTTTTGAAAGGTTTGCTTCAAACTGTCAAGCAGCGATCCGTGGCCTGCATGACAACTGAACACCTTGCATCCTTTTGTGGTTGTAGAGTCTTCTGATAATGCGTGCCAAGTAACCCTCCCAAATAAGGCACAGCAGTGCGTGCTCTTGCAGAGGCAAAGGCGCTTCACAGCTTGACTTCAGAAATTTATCTGGAACTCAGCCACCAAGTCTTTATTTGTTCAGTAATAAAATGTATAACATTGTGAACAGACTTACTGTACTTATTTCAAAACGTAGCCCAAATGTCACATTCGATAATTGCTTCACTAGTTTGATGCTATGTTTGGTAAAAGAACACCAGTGGTCCAGCCCAGGAACTGTTCTCAAGAACAAAGCTGAGGTTCCTGAAAAAGTGTGTGGCAACTGTCAGCGTTACCCGTAATGATAAGTTTGATCGGGAAGCTGGGTGTGGTGGCGCACACCTGTAATCCCAGCACTCGGGAGCCTAAGGCAGGAGGATCCTGTGAGAGCAAGGTCAGCCTGTGTTGAGCTAGTGAGGCCATGTTTTAAAAAATATTGATTGTGAACGTAATTGAAGCTATGGATGGTCACATTTTACAACAAAATGAAAAAGCAGAGTAGGTGTCGGCGAGTTACGCAACAATTACGATGTTGCTCAAAACACAAAAGCGTTGGCCAATAGTTGCGTTTTACTCAGTTATAAATGTGTCAGGCATAGTTTCATAGTTTTCAAAAAAAGAAAAAATAACAAGCACAACATATCACAGAGAAACTTTCTTAGAGGATCAGGACTGGAATTGATAAACCCTTAATTATAGCCGAGAAAAGCCGCTATCTTATCTGTCTAGAACTCCACCAAAGGCTTGTGGAGCAGATCCATGAACAGACAGGAGGAACACCACAAAGACCCCCTAAGAAAACATTAGGGCCAGCAAGATGCCAAGCGCGCCCTGCCAAAGAAGACAGAAAACAAAACACGTTACTGTCATGGGAGTGAGTCTCAGGCATGGAACAAGCTGTTCTCTTGTGTGAAAACTGCCTGAGCTGTCGACAGTTTAACAAAGTCTGTGTCCGTGGTAGTTTTGTTTGTATTTTCATTGTAGTTCACATGGGAATTTATTTCTGTTATCATTTTCATATGTAAGCAAATGAACAGCTGACATTGGAAATGTATATGTTTA
Organism: Ctenomys sociabilis; assembly: GCA_004027165.1. Taxonomy (NCBI): domain Eukaryota; kingdom Metazoa; phylum Chordata; class Mammalia; order Rodentia; family Ctenomyidae; genus Ctenomys; species Ctenomys sociabilis. The sequence continues at coordinate 29,604 of PVKA01012943.1, read as the reverse complement.
TTTTAAATGCATTGTATGTATTTGACATGTTATTTATTGTTATTTTGTTTTCTGGCTACATGTACATTGTGTAATATAATAGGAAGCTCCTGACAGAAGAGGAAGACAAGAGACGTGGCAGGTGTGGCCTGTCATGTGGGAAAGGCAAGCTAAGCCTTGCCATCAGCATGAGACTTGTATACGGAACATGCTATTATATTTTCACTGCAGTTCACATATGAAGTTATTTCTGTTACTTTTTAGACCCTGTCATCAAGTAAATACTGATATTTTAAAATATTGACATTTGGGCTGGGGAGATGGCTCAGCTGAATAAGCGCTTGCCTGGCAAGTGTAAGGGCCTGCGTTCAATCCCCAGTTCCGCCAAAAAATAAAAAAATAAAATAAAATAAAATATTGATATTTATTCTAAACACTCATGACATATCAAACATTTAGTCTTTTTATTTCACCAATATTTTATTTTCCTGTAAGGTATATGTTGTTTAGTATAGTGAAGCTCAGAAAATTAAAATGAACAATTCATCAATAGAAACACTTCTAACAAAATTAGCATGAGCATTCTTCGCCTCCGATAATTTTCTTTCACGCATACTGAGGCATTGTGCCCCACAGTGAAACCTCTCTGTTCTCTGTGGATAATACCATCCCTTGCCAGAAAATCAGTGGAACAGGAGTGATGGTGTTAAGCCTCTGTCAGGAGAGCAGAGAGGCCACTGCTGTCGTGTGGGCAACACAGCACGAGCTGGCCAGAGGATGCCCTGGACAGCTGAGAGGCCTGGGCCACTGTCCCTGGCGAGGCCCACCGAGGCGCCAACCTCGTGCTGCTGTTGGCGCAGTGTGAGTCAGAGCCACCTCCTGCAGACTAGGTGGGGCCTGGCTGGAGGACTACACTGCCATCCCATGAGCTGCACCAGCACATCCCAACTGGTCAATTTTTTTTAAATAAGATTTTATTTGTTTCTTTATTTGGTACAAGGCCTCGCTAGCAGGCCCTGCACTCGTAGTCCTCCTCCTGTCGCAGTCTCCCCAGCTCCTTGCACTGGCCAGCAGGTGCTTAGATGCTAAGCTCTCTCCCCAGCCCAGCCGGTGGATTTTCCCAGCAGTCCTCTGCAGCTTCCTGCCTTTTGACTCTCCCATGGATAGGGAACTGGTCCTCTGGTGCAAACTCGAAAGCCTGTGCTGGGCCCTCCTCTGACAGTTTTGAGTGTGACCAGGTCTGTCTGCCGCTGGGGCTGAGTCCCACCTCCCCGAGGGTCAAGTCACTCAGCAGACAGAATGACCCATCTCACCATGTGTTTTCAGAGGGGGACACAGTAGGTGCTTTCCACAAGGTGTTTCTGAAAACCAAGCAAGCCAGCAGCCCCTCTGCTCCAGCCTCTCCCCTCTCCTGAGATCTTTCCAATAATTGGGGAGGGGGTCACCAGGGTGAGCACCTTTCCTGCGCATCAAGACTTTTTCTTACTGAACTCTTTATGCGCTTGGTCACACGGCTGGCCCTCAGTGAAAGGGGAAAACAGGTGAGGACACAGGGGTCTAGGAGGTCTGCATCCTGCACGCTATGGGGCAGACCTGACCAGCTGCGTGGGGAGGTAGCTTTGGTTTATTTTCCTTTTGGTAAAAAGTTTGGACATGATTTGGTTCCAACTTTCATATTAAGGTTTTATTGATTGATCACAGTAATTGCATACATTTATAGGGTATGTGCTGTTTTCATATACCTATGCATTGCGGAATGACTGGGCTAATTATCATATCTATCAACTCACATATTTATCACTGGCTTGTGGAGGGAGCATTTAAATGTGCATCTGTATACAATTTTGCAAGTAATGACACAGTAGTAACTTTAAAGTCTGGTGGTGGGACGGTGTGCAAACGCTGGCTTCTCCTGTCTGACACATTTTCTGCCATGACCTGTCCTCCCCATCCCCCACTCTCTCTAGGATCGCCTGTTGTTCATACACTGTCGTGGGTTTCAACCTGAAATACCCTCAAAGCCCTAGCATTAGAAGGGTGAGCGCAGGGCCTGCAGGAGGCCGGTGGGCAGTGGGCACGCGACTCAGTCGAGGTGCTGCATGCTCCCAGCACAGACGCGAGCACAGCAGAGCGACACCCGCCTGCCCGACGCATGTTCTTGGGCCAACGTCACGGTCTGCACCGGTGCAGCCCGTGGGACTCCATTGATACGATGCACACAGCTGAGCAGAACCGGAAGCAGTGAGGACGGGCAGCTGTGGCCAGGCTGGGCCAGGAGCCCTCCTGCATGTGTCTGTGTGTAAGTGTGTCCATGTGCACCTATGCATGTGTGAACATGTGTGTGCTACATGTGGTGTGCAGTGTGTATGTCTCTGTGTAGGTATGTTACACACATGCATTTCACAGTGAGAACAGGTAAAGAAGCAAAGCTGCTCCTCTCCCAGCCAGGACGCAGATGTGGAAGAGTGGAGAGGTGGGCTGGCCTCCCACATGGCCTTCGAGGCACAGTGACCGGAACTTGCACTGGGACCCACCCCAAGCCACTAGGGGACACTCTTCAGTACCTGTCCCCATCGGGTCCCTCAAAGGCCAAAAGACGTTGCTCATGCATGTGTCCATGTGATCACAGGTGTGCCCGTGTGTGTGTGCATTTGTGTCTCTAAGGCTCTTCAGTTCACAGTAACAGGGCACGAGTCAGCTGTGACATGGAGGCTGAGGGGCTCATGGAGGCAGGGCTCAGGGGAGCACTCTCGGCTGTTCTCCAATCTGGTCCATGCGCCCTCCTGGACCTTGGTCTCTGCTCAGTGCTGTGGTAGCCTGAGCTGGGACCTCCGGGTCGCCCTGTTGTAGCTGCAGAGGCTGGCACAGAAAAAGCAGAGCCATATCCACCACAGCTCTGGTCACCAGCAGCTTGTGGCTGCAGAGCATCAGGACAGTGGTGGTGGCACTTAGTGGACAACCCACGGAGTCTTCTGCAAAGGAGGGAGAGAGTAGAACAGAGGTAGGACAAAGGGCAGCCCTCTCTCCAGGGTCACAGGCAAAGGACAGAGCTTCACAGAGCCAGGGCGAAATGTGCCCAGCTTGTGAAATGCTGTGAGTCCCAGGTTTTTAAGTTATTATTAATTGGATTCATGCAAAATGGACTACACAGGAAGGAACGCGACTGGCCTTGCAGAAGAAGCCGGTTGACAGCTCGAGCTTCCTCTTTCTACGCTGGGCCTCAAGCACAGTTAAGGAAACTCGCAGGCACAGACATACGAACCTATTTTTAACAAAACAGGTATTTTCCCACTGGGGCTTTGGCCTATTTCTGGATCAGAAACTGGACTCGTGGCTTCAAAGCCATCGCCCCACCTGGTGCTTGGGGGGCACCGTGGTTGGGAAGGCACAGCCCTGAGGTCTAACAGAAAGTGCAGCTTTCCTCCTGCTGATGACTGAAAGAACGCCACATGCTACGGGGCCCACCCTGCGCTGTATACAGGGGCCGAGGTTTTTCTGGAATTGCTTCCACTTAAGTGAGTGACACATGATTCTGCCTCCCCTAGGGCTTCTACTCCAGGCTCCTTTCTCGGGACTTGTCTGGAAGCTGCTACAGACCCCTCTGCCCTCACTGCCCCGTGAGAACTGGAGCAAGTCCCTGTGACTTCCTGTCCGCGGGGCTCCTTCCACTTCTCAGGATGAGTGACTCTCATGGTGTGAATCTGGGCAAGGTGTAGTGCCGGTGCTTGGGAGGCCTGTGTACACCACCCGGCTCTGAGGAGCCAGGCAGGAGTGGAGGGCCCTGGGCCTCCCAGCCACAAGAGGGACGCTAGGGCTGAGCGGGCGGCTCTGGGCGCAGTTCTCGTCCACCTCGGCTGCCGCAGAAGTGGCTCCCGCTGCGCTCTCACGCATTTCCTCGCGAGTGATGATGGAGAATGAGCATTCCGTGCTCAGTGGTGATGGAGAATGCTGGGCACCACTGACCTGTGTGAATCTCTTCCTTGACCCATGAGAAAACTGGGGCAGAGAAAAGCACAGCTGATCAGGGATTGCGAAGGGGGGACCCCACAGACCAGGCTGAATGTGGGGCAAGGTAAGCACCGAGCAGGAGTGGTACCCAAGGGCAGCAAGCCACGATCTTCCTACTCCCAGAAACAGCTGCTGCAGGTGACATGAGTAATACAGGTGAGGAGATTAATGACTATAAGCCTCCATAATTAATAAAACTCCAAAAAAAAAAAAAAATACAAGGAGGTCACAATAACAGGACTCTGAAATTTTAAAAATGACTGTTAAAACCTCAGTATATAAACTGACTAGTAAAACAAACTGCATTGAAGACAGAACTGGGAAACTAAAAGAAAAGAAGCTTCTGGTAAGGTATCCTTCATGGGGGTGAGAAGTCCAAGGGGCAGTGTTGACATGTGGAAGTTCCTGTGTGTTGCTGGTCCTCTGGGAGCAGGGAAGAGAGAAGCAGAGGAGGGAAAGAAACAGACTTGCAAAAGCAAGTAGACCAGCAGAAGTAGGTGGCCAGTGGGCACGTGGCCCTTGTCTGATCGGTGCTGGGGGAGCAGGCACTGTTGCCGTCTTGGACTTCTTACCATTGCGTTCAGAATGACGTGAAATACACAGCACTGCCACAGCAGGTCAAGAGGGAGTGTGGAAGAAAAGAAAAGGCTTTATGCTGGGCATGCGGATCTCACTTTTGCACTGTGTTCTATAACTCAGACAGCGGGGCCTTTTCAAAGGGCTTAAAGAATACAACTTTTAAAGATTTACTTTGGACTTCAAGGGGAAGGAGGAGCTTTTGAAGTTTCCTGGGAGAGATAGCAGAGTTCATTCACTAGAAATGCAGCAAGTGGGGTAGTGACAGAGGAGCTAGGCCAGGAGCCCTGGGCCACATGCCAGGCAGGGCACTGAGGGCAACTGCCCTGGCCTGGGCTTGGGCTGTGGGGCACCAGCGAGGCCCTGTCCCCATTAGGTCTGGAAAGCGCAGGACATGGGCACAGCAGTGGATCAGGGTGGACACTCGGGGCTGCTTTGGAGGTTCTGGGTGTCCGTACGGAGCTTGGCTTCCCACGGCTTGCACAGGGCCCGTCTGGAGCAAGGCCAGGGACCTGCCTCTAGCCTGGTGGGGCTGTCATGGTGGAGTTGTGGCTAGGGCACCAGGCAATGTTTGGGCCAGGAGGTGGAAGGCAGAGGTGAGGCCAGGGCTGAAGGACACTCGGGGCTATGGCCCTGCTCAGGTGTTGTGTGCCAGTGGTGCTCAGGACAGCTGTGTGTGCGCAGCACAGCAGACCCTGTGTGCACCCACAGACACACAGAGACACACACAGTCCTGGAGAGGGACAGATAGGCACATCACATACAGAGAAACATGCAGACATGCACAGACCGACAGACAGGCATGTATGCACACACGCGTGGACACAATATCCCCACACTATGGAAATATCCCTTTATGCTTTTTAACACAAGTTTTCTCTTGCAAATTTATCCAAACAATGCATTTGAGACAGCAATGCCAGCAGCCCGTGGTCCACCAGGAGGGTCCCTTCCTTTGACTTCATGCAATGGAGCATGACCGCTGACCCACAAGCTGAGCCATCCAAGAGGGAGGCAGGAAGCACAGGGCTGGGACAAGCAGGCAGTGGCCCCTGGCCTCCCTCCTGCCAGCACCACCACAGTGCTGGGGAGGGCAGAGGGACTGGCCCCTGTGGGCTGGGAACAGTGGCTTCTGGGGAAAATGGTACCTCGCAGCAGCCTGCAAGGGCCCAGCGGGGCTCCCCATCTGAGATGCAGGGCAAAGGGTGTGCCCGGGTGGAGCCCCTGCACCCCAGAAGTGCCATGCCATCTATGTGCGCTCTGGACTTCAGCTGGGGGTGTGAGCTTCAGCATTCAGCCCCAAAACTTTCCCACTGAGCGGAAAATACTGGGCCAGGGTGGTGGCCTTGGGTGCGGTGGCCAGCAGGTGATGGGTCACAGCTAGGAACCAGAAAAGTGGTGTGCTGACCCTGATGCATGGCTCAGATCCACCCTTGCAGAGCCTGTAGTGAGCTCAATAGACTGCACAGGACCAGACCCCTCCACAGGGCTTCCCTGTCATAGGCGCACAGCTGGTATGGGTCACCACAGGCATCTGTGGGGCCACAGCAGGACCTACCTGGGAGGAGGCCATGGAGCCATCACCCCAACCCAGCTCTGCTTAAGGAGCCCAGGGGTCCTCCCCAGGGTGTTTGTCATCTTTCTGCCACTGTACCAAGCATATAACCAACTCGGAAAAGGTCTGTTGAGTTCTTAATTCTAGAAGGTCCAGTCCACAACTTCGTGGACTATTGTTTTAGACCCCACAGGGAGGCATTGGGTGGCAGTGACAAGAAGTGCATGGCAGAGAGAAGCTTCAGGAAGCAAAGGGGAAAGAGGGTGAGACAGGCCCCCCCGGTCCTTGGGGGCATGGCCCAGTGACCCAGCAACTTTCTCCACCATTTCCCAAACACTCGAGGACATGCCAGCTCCAAACAGTAGTTATGTTCCCCAGGGACAACACTGTAGCAGATGCCACAGCTGGACCAACATGGACCTGCACCCCCAACCCTGCCCAGGGAGGCAGGAGGGGAAGGGGCAGAAGGAGAGAGCGGAGCAGAAAGAGAAGAGGGAAAGCAGGGAGGAAGAGGAGAAAAGACCTAGGGCAGGAGGAAGGGAAGGAGAGAGGAAAGGAGGTAAGAAAGAAAAGGAAGGAAGGAAGTTGCATGGATATGTGATATACTTCTGTCTCCACACCTTGCTGTCCTAGCCCAGGTCCCAGGCCTCTGGTGACGTTTACTGCCTGAGAAATTCACATTTAAGATGATAATGTTAATAGTCAGTGCTGGTTTATCTGCAAAATAGCAGGTAGGTTTTTTTTTTTTTTTTTTTTTTTTTTTTTTTTTTTTTTTTTTTTTTTTTTTTTTTTTTTTTCTTTTTCCATTTATGTATTTGGTACAGGTTCTCACTACACAGCTCTGACTTGTAATGATCCTCCTATTTTCAGCTTCCCCAGCACTGGGATTACAAGCATGCACCACCATGCCCAGACTTGGACACCAGCTCAGCATGCCCTGGGGATAGGGCTGGTGCAACATGTGGAACCAGGAATGGAACCCTGGTCCCTGCACTTGCCAATGCAGGCGCTTAGTCTGCTAAGCCATCTTGCTGGCTGTAGCAGTAGGTTTTTGTGTCACTGAGTTTGTGTGACGAGCCAGTTGCTCTGAGGAGCCTAAGGCCCACAGGGAGCTGCACAGGTGGAGGAGGGTGTGTGCGGCCCGGTCTATAGCAAACCTAAAGGTGTTAGAGAGGTTCAGCAGGGACCTCAGCCATCACTGGCTGAAGGAGACAGAGAAGGTCTGTGAGCCAGAAGCCTAGGAAAGCCAGCAAGGTCCCTGGTCCTAGCCCAGAGGCCTGGCATGTGCCCCATTTGAGGCCAGAGGCTCCCGAACCAGAATCTCCAGTGTGTGAGAGCAGGAGATGGAGCCCCAGCACAAGCACAGAGTGAATTCGCCTCCCTGTTTATCTGCGCTGTTCAGGTCTCCCCTGATTAGAACTTTCAGCAAAGCAGGGTCACTGCTGTGTCCCGGCAGAAGCATCCTTTCTCCCCCTGGAACTGGGACGTCAGGGCCACAGTGGGGGGAACAGGAAGGAAACTTGTGCTATTGGGTCACTTGGGTAGCCGAGGCCCGTCACCCCCTTGTCCGGTTCTGACGCCTGTGCCCCAATCCCTGGCCGCTGAGAAACGATCCGGAGGTTGGACGCTGCCTGGACCTCGAGAGCTATGAGTCGCTAGGCAACCACGTGTCTTGGCAAACTTTGTGAAAGTCTAACTAAAGGTTCTTGCTATTGCTCCGGGGTCATTTCGCCAACCAGGCAAATGAGTCACTACCTAACCCAGAGTCTTCTCGTTTGTCTTTTCCTCACTCCTGCCATCGTTTCTCCCCAGGAGTAAGGGACCACCGCGAGACCGCCAGGTCCCTACCCAGAAGCACGCATTAGAGCCCCTCAGCCAAAGCCCTGGACACTCACGCTGCAGTGAGCGGGCCTCCGGGTGTGTTGACCTTCTCTGGGTAGGTGCGACGCGTCCTTCCATTCCCGAAAGCCGAAGGACCGCAGACTTCTGCTGAGAGGCTCGCAGCCAGTGTAGTGGCCAAAGACCCCACCGTGACATTTTAATGTCAGCTGGTGGAAATAAAAAAGTGTCACCTGGGTCTTCAGAAGCGGAGAGGAGAAAATCTCCCTAAACTTTCATCCTGGGTGATGCTTCAATGACTTTGACTACGGAGCGGCCACGTGGCAGCCTCTTGCTTTGCACACAACTCATCTACTCCGAGACTCTTACCCTGGTTGAAGGGGTTTCCAGGAGTGTGTCAAGCTGGTGTCTCTTCTGTGAAAAGGAGCAAGGAAGGAACCTGCCTGTGGATGGATGCCTGGGTATCTGTCGCCACCTAGTGATCAATTGAGGGATGGCATCGACTTTCTGAGCTGTGGACTGAATCAGACTGACTCTTGACTCCAAGAAGGGCAAGTGGACCGCCAGCCCACCGCCTCCGGCTAGGGACCTGGTGTCTTGGAAGCCCTCTCTCCACTTTATTTTTGCTTCTCTTCCATTTATTCTTCCTCAACCCCTCCGTTTGCTTTTCAATTTTTGGGTGTGATGACACATGTCTGTAATCCCAGCACTCCAGGAGGCTGAAGCAGAAGGATTTCAAGTTCAAGCTCAGCCTGAGTAATTTAGTGGTGTAGCAAGATGTAGTTTCAAAATATATATTTTCAAAGTGCTGGGGCTATAGCTCAGGGTAAAGGCCCTGGGTTTGTTTCTTAGTGGAGAATAACAAGGGGAGGGTAAACACCTGAATCCCACACAGTGCCAAGTCCCTAAGGAAGGAGCCATGGTGCCCAGACGCCAAGGCCCACTCCAGGGACGGCTCAGTTCTGGATGAGGAAAACTGGTGGCAGAATCTTGCCCTAGTGTAACTCAAAAGAAGAACTGCAGATAGAAGTGTATAGCACAATTAAAAGGAAAGCGAGAACTTGAGGACTGGACAATGAGGAGAGGGCAAGGAGAAACGCTGAGCAACATGACAGAGGCAAGACCATTCATTTATACACACTAGATGGGTGAGACAGTGATCCTGAGAAACATCAGGAGATTTTTGAAACTAGCAGTTAAGTGGTAGAATTCTCACCCTGACTAACTATATATGCTGATACCTGTGAACCAAGCAACTGCACTGAATTTAACAAAGTGTAATAGAAGGGTCACACTCCAAAGGCCTGCCAGTCTGGTCTTCTAAATATGTACTTCTTGTCATGATATACCAGTTATTACTATACTGCCCTTTTTAAGAGGTTACTAAATGACAAATAAGAAAAAAAAAATGTCACCAGTCATGATACAATGCTACTATGCTGCATATGGATGGATTTCTAAATATCTATGTAAGTATTCATTCATATTTTTTAAAGAAATTTTTCTTCTTCATATTCTGTACAGACTTAGAGTTTAGTATCTCAATATTTGATGGAAAATACATGTTCCATGTTATGCCTATGATGTCTGATATTTCGACTAATAGTGTAGGTAAACTGAACTGCTTATGTTGCAGGGTAATAATAAACTTCTCTTCTGGAGGGTTAACAACCTAAGTTTGCAGATCAAAAATTGAAGAAAAAGAAAGGCTGCAAGGTCAGCCAACATTTTGGCCCTAGCCTTTCAAGGTCAGTAAATACTCAGGACATAGGAGAACCTGTACTGTAACATCATGTAACTCAGCAGTGACCCAAATTTTCTGATCAAGAAGATTATGGGGCCACAGAGGAAGGTGATCGATGATGTATAGTGTGCCTAAGGAGAGTCACATGGAGAGAAAACTTTCTCTCAGGCTTCCACAGAGTGCAAATTGGTCAAGCAATGGCCGTGACTCATCCATAAGGCTGACACTGACAAGGGATCTACAAAGAGTGGTACAGGGTTACAGGATAAACCCTGAATGTACCTGACTGACCTTATCTGATACAAAAGTTACATTTTTTGTTATATTGGTCTTGCTATCCAGCAGAAAAGTATAAAAATGGAGGTATATAAAGTAAAGTCATATTAATATAATGAGCTGTGAATGGCTCAAGTCAACAATTTTTATGGATAACCCGCTTCTATTGTGGACTGCTGATCTGTGTTGGATTGTTTTATTTAAAAAGAGAAAAAAAAATATATATATATATATATATAAATAAATATATATATATATATATATATAT
>PVKA01012943.1:0-19259 GCA_004027165.1 Ctenomys sociabilis | reverse complement strand
ACTCAGGACATCCACCAGGGGGCGCCCGCTCAAGAGCCACCAGGGCTTTGACATTGCCTGTGCCTAGCCTGACCACACCCTACCCTGCAGACCTCTGGAGACAGATACACATGTAGAAACAAACACACAGCACACAATACAGACCACATACAAACATACAGACACATAGACACAGCACACATACAGATGCGTACATATGAACACTACACATAATCATATATAAATGTGATAACTGTGGTAACACACAGTCCACAACATAAACACAATACTGAGGCACGCACGCATAGACAAACTCAGATGCACACACCACACAGGGACACAGGCAGGCTCCTAGACCACAGCACCCAGGGTGGGGTCCCCGTGGCCAGGGCAGCCCTGCACTCCGCCTGGGGAGGCCGTGAGCAGGTTCCGGCGCTGCCTGTGCTGTCCCGGCCACCGCCCCGGAAGCGCGCTGTTTGCTGGCTGGTTGAAGGGCTGGGATGGCGAGAGCAAAGGGCTGGAGGGCAACAGTAAGGACGGCGCCCCACTCATGTTTCAGGGAGAATGTTCCAAGCTAACACGGAAAGCGGACACAAGACCGCAGCTGGCGGCTGCCTGCGCCCAGCTTTAAGAGCTGTGTTTCGTGCAGCGAACGTGCAATTGTTCTGCCACAGCCCAGCCCGGGCCCTCTGCACAGGCCACCCTGAGGGCCTATCAGGGTTTCCTGTCTCCCAGAGGGAGCAGGAGCAGGGACGTGCTGACAGGGAGGCGGGGGGTAGCCAGGTCCTCCCGCCCGGCCAGGAGGACGTGGAGCCGGCAGGCAGTGTGGACTCTGCACCTCAGGGCAGGCGGAGGTGGAGGGCCTGTCCGCTGCCACCGGGACAGATGGGCTGCCGCCGCTGTTTAGGGGACTGCATGAGGTCATCTGAGCGGAGCAGAGAGGAGAGCCAGACACTGCTCTTCGCTTCTTCTGGATGAGGGAGAGTTGTCTACCCACAGGCCGCCTTCTTCCCTCCTTGTTCCAAGCACGACCACAGTCACGGTAAACTGAGTCACTGAAAGGCCTTCCAAAGTCACGGCTTCGCTGCTGTGCAGTGGTGAGTTGGACCCATGAGAGGCAGTGGCCAGAGGGAAAGGCCTGGGGACCAATGTGGGCACAACTGAGTCACCCATGAGTGCCCCTGGGCTTTGTAGCCCGGCTCTGGAAGAGCGCTCTTTTTTCCTCATTGTTTAATTTTGCAAGAGTAAAGGCCTCAGACAGATGCCTGTGCAGTGAAACGCAGAAGTGTGTGTGTGGCTCCCCTTGCTGAGTCTTTTCAGTTGGAAAGGTAGACTGTGGTGTGTGTGTGTGTGTGTGTGTGTGTGTGTGTGCCTGAAAGAACACGTTCTGTGTTACATGCTACACCCTGTGTGTCCCCCGAAGCCCACATGCTTTCAGCCTGGCCCTCCAAGGGTGGCACAGAGACCCCCACTCCTGGTCTCTGCCTCCTGTCCCCGCTGGGAAGCAATGGGCCAGGAGAACATGGACTGCACCCTTTGAAACCAGGAGCTGCAATGAGTTTTCTCCTCTAAGTTGATTTGCTGCGGCCCTGCTCCGGGGACAGAAGCGGACAGCACAATGTGCAGAGCATTGCCCTCTGGGGACCGGCAGGCCAGGCTGCTCTCGGTCAGCAAGGAAGGAGGCGACAGCATCCTGGCCCAGTCCATTGGGGAGCGTCCCTCCCTCAAGCCCCAGTGCTCCCACCTGCAGGGTACAGAGGAACTCGTGTCACACTGTGTCCTGTGCTGAGCTGGACACACGTCAAGCTGGTCACCAGGTGCAGGAAGTCCTTGCCGCGGCACTGTATAGGCTGATGGGTATTGTGAATGGTCTTGCCAAGGGAATGGATCAACTGCATTCCCAGAGTTGTTAATCCAGGAAACTGCCACAGTCTTTCTCAACCTTCCCAGCTCCCTTCAGAAGCCTGCTCGGGGGGTGCTGCCAGTTCACGTGATGGTGTGGACAAGGCAGGGCTGCAAGGCCCTAGGGCTTCGAGCCCAGATGGTACTGACCCTGAAGGCTTATTATCCTTGGGCAGGGCGTCGTGGTGCACACTGTCATTTCGGCTACTGGGAAAGCTGAGGCAGGAGGATCTGAAGTTCCAAGACAGCCTGGGCAACTTAGTGAAACTTTCATCTCAAAATTTGAGAAATTAAGAAAATCACTACTTCATATTCTTTGGAGTAGACACATTCCCACAAGCCACTATCCAAGGAACAAAGTGAATGTGGCAGTGTGTACCCCAAACTAACAGATAATCGGAAACCCAGTTTCCTCTTCTCTCAACTTTTTCCTTCACAGAATAAGAACATGTTTGCCAGCACTGAAGTCCTCCCTTGTATCAAAAAGACAAGCCCAAGTCTTACAAGCCCTCTCAGCTTGAGCTGTGGGGAGTGACCCTGCCACGTCCCATTGTCATGGTAAACTTGCAGGGTCACAAGGTGCCCCTTCTTTGAAGTGAAAGTGTGGAAGCCCCAAGCTCGCACTGTCTCTGGAGTCTTCCCCACATACTACTGCTGACCACAGAATCCCCAGGGTGAGCTTAGGGTGCGGGCACACAGACCTGGGGGTCTACTTCAGGCAATGCACCTACACATGCTGGCCTTGCACACTCCCTGGCACAGAGAACCCCAAGGCTCAGCTTTCTCCACCTGCCAGAAGTGATTGTGGACACCAGTCCTCGCTCCTCTCCGCTGTCACCCTCTGGCCCAGTGCTGTAGCAGCTTGCCACTCCCAACCCCTTTTGCTTATCATTAGCTTGGATGACAGGAGCAGAGGAGCCTGGGGCCCAGGGAGGGAGCTTGTGGCTCAGAGCGCCTCTTTCCACGGCCTGGAGGGGGCAGGAGAGAAGGGCCAGATGGACAGGAGGGGTCTCTGGCGAAAGGGCTGCACCACACTGAGAGGTGGCAATCTGGAGTGGATTCGGTGGTGTGTGTGTTGATGGGCTACACCACGTTTGGACCGTGAGTATGTATGTGTGTGTGTGTGCATATGTTTGGCATTTCAAGGGTATATTTGTGTGTATATGTCATGTGTATTTGTGGGCACGCGTGACATTGTGTATATGTGCCCATATGTACATGCATGCTTCTGTGTGCACACACTGTGTGCATTCGCATGTGCAGATTTGTGCGCATATATTCTACCCATGTGCACGATGCAGGGCGTGTGTGTGCATACACTTGTGTACATTGATGCGTGTGCTTCTGCATGTATATGTGGGAGGGAGATCTCTTTCGAATTGAAGACTGGGGCTCCAGGACTCTCCCTGTCTTCCCCAGTGTTCTTAGGATTCACTGGAGAGAAGACAGAGCTGGCACCCCAGGCCACTTGATGCCATCAGGGCTTCCATTCTGGTGGGGCAGGGTGTGAGCCTGCATGTCCTTGCAGTCAGAGCCACAACCCAAGGACAGGTCACAGGCTGTCCCTGTGGTGGGCGGGGCTCCCCAGCCGCCTCCTCTTTCCAAGGGGCTGGAGCTTGGCTGCCTCTATCTGCCTGTTAGAGCAGGCAGGGGATGCAGCCTTTGCAGAGCATGTTTGCAGGACACGTTTGCCAGCTGTTTAAAACCAGTGGCAGTGCAACCCATCCTGCCCTCACTACTTCTGTGACAGTCACCACCAGCTAATTTAAAAATTTTATTAAAAATCAGTCTGAGAAAATCTCCAGTGACAAAACATAACTCTGAAATAAATGCAAAATGTGCTGCACTGCTCACCAGTGGCAGCTCTGCCGGAGGCTTGCAGGACGGACAACTTGGTAGCCACCAGTGCAAGGCAGAGTCCCAGAGGACACATCGGGAAGCCGCGGGTGACATTCACGTGAAGTCGCTGTCCAGCAGACCAGAGCAAGGCTGGTTGCTGGTGAGCCGGGCAAGACATGCTGAGATGCAAACGTGTCCCACGATCCACGTGTGATAAGGTTGCCACAGAAGCAGTTGGTCCTGCGAGGGATGAGGTGTCTCTGGCATCACAGACAGTGGGACGCTGCCGGCAGCAGGATGAGCCAGCACCAGGCAGACAGAGGCGACTGCTGCCTGGACACAACTGTGCGGACACCCAGGCCAGGCCAGATGCCCCAGGACCCTTCTCACAGAGTGGCCCTTCTGGGCAGGGCTGTCTTTTCCCACCGCCCTGGCCTGAGACCCCAGAGACAGGAGCGTGGGTCTCTATAAGACAGCCCTCACACTGGCTACCTGGGGACTTCTGCACATCAGAGGCTGCCCCTCCCGGGGAGGAGGACCCGTGGCCTGGCTGGACAAGCTGTCTCAAAAGAGGTGAGGCCTGAGCCATCTTCTGGACTCCTTCCTAAAGGCTGCTGCCAGAGTCTGAACAACCACATAGGAAAGAACACACGCAGGGCTCTGCCACTCCACACCCTAGCCGTGCTCCCAAAGGCTATGGGCTCTACTGCAGACACAGCCTGGGGGGCTGGCAGGCCTGTTGCCTGGGCACTGGGGCCCCCTCAGGCCTGCCACTGTCCCCAGGCAGCACAGGCAACCCCTCCTCTCAGAGCAGCTGGGATTTTGCCACTAATCTTGGTTATTGCAGGAGTCTAAATGCACTTGTAGGAGCTGCTCAGTGAGCTCAGCATGCAGGGACCCTCTCTTTAACAGAACAATTAAACCACTGGCACAATTCCAAAATCTGTGAACGGTTTATAGAACTTCCTTAACCCAAGCTCTACACATGACTCACATCTGGCTCAGCAAAGGTCTCAACAGTCTACTTTCTTGTGCCTTATTCCTGCTGTTGGGGGGAGGGGCGGGGCCCTCTGTAAGCTAAAGCGCCTCAGGATTGAAGATGGGCTGTGCCCAAGCCTGTGTCCTCTGAGCCAAGAATGACGGCTGACTGACTTTGGACCTTCCCAGAGACTTGGCAAAACTTCTCTGAAGGGGAGATGCCTTTGCACAAACTTTAAGTGAAGGATTGACAAACAAGGGAGACCAGAAGAGAATTTCCAGCTCTTATGTCTTTAGTCACAAATCACACTCGGTGAGGCCTGTGTGGTGAGGGTGAGTATAGTCCTGCCTGAAGCGATGCGCACTGGGGCGCCCCTCCAGGTGCCTCGGAAGAAGGGGAGCTGGCACATTCACTGTCCCCACCTCGACGTGTTTTGACACGGAAAGGACTGCCCAGGTGCCACAACTTGATATGTGCTCCCCAGCATTGAGAAACACGAGAATTTATGAAGTTTTACTTCAGTTCAGGGTTAGTGACAGACCATGGAGGTGGAGGGTTTACATGGGGCATTCCGAGGAGAGGCAGCTGGCCTCGCCAGTGGCGGTGCAGGACTTTGGTGACCGGTCCCTGTCCTGGCACATGATGGCAGTCCTCAAGGTGGTCCGCAGGAGGGGCTGCTCCAGGACAGAGCCTAGCTATGCCCCATGCAAGCAGGGCTCCTCCGTCCACCGGGTGTCTCTTGGCTCAGCATGCGCAGCACGCACAGAATGCAGGCTATTACACCTATTTCATTAACTGGCTGCTTTTTTAGAAACTGCACTGGTCACACTCTATCCTTGTACACTGGTGGCACCCCCCCACCTGGCAGCCTCTCTGATCTGCAGCCCCTACCCCTCAAGTCCCCTGTGGATTTAGCCGCTGAAAGACAGAGCCTGGGACACTGGGAACCACCCAGCCCCAGGCCCGAGGGTGGGTCAGCAGAACTGGAGACTGATCCCAGAGGTGATCTTTCAGGAACACCACACAGAGGAGACAACCAGGAAAGCTGGGGCTCGGCCTTCTCCCGTGTGCTCTGCCAGGTGGGCTTGCTCCAGGAGGCCGAGGCGGACAGCTTTCACTGAGTGGTCAGTGGAGTGCAGGTCATCCCGGATGAAGGGAGAAGGAAACCCTGAAAATCTGTTTGTCCGAGTACATTTTCCTGAGCTCGAGCATCTGACCCAAGGCAGCCGCAGACAGGCCCGGGGCAGCTAGTTAACCACGTCATAATAGTAGTTGCGCAGGCGCAGTTCCACTGCCGCAAAGCCAGGCCGCTTTTCCACCCTGCAAGGGGAAGAGTGGTCAGCCACTGCAAGTGCGTTTGCACAGAACACCAGCAGGGGACTGGCAGGGGCATGGGTCTGCTTCCCGCCCCCCGTGCCCTGAGTGCTCCCCAGGAGTGCCCCCAGCTCTACACACTCAGATGTGCGCGTGTATCAGAGCCCCAGGGCACTGCAGCCACCTTGAAGGTGCTGAAGCTTGCACTAGAGCTCAGTCTATTTTTTTTTTTTTAATGACAGGGTCTCATGCAGTTCAGGCTGGCCTCGACTCACTTTGTAGTCCAAGCTGGCTTTGGAGTCTCAAGGATCCTCATGCCTCAGCCTCCTAAGTGCTGGGATTACAGGCACTTGCGCACCACCACGCCCGGCTTGGAGCTCAGTCTTTCTCTAGGTCAGAGACAGCCTGGCCATCACACCAGCACATGGAATGTGTGTGGGGCTACCTGATGGGTAAAGACGCCGCACACAGCTAAGGCCAGACTCAGAATCTCCCTAACAGCAAAAACATGGCAAATGTAACTTGCCAAGGGCCGGCAAGATAGCTCAGTGGACTAAGTGCCTGTTTAGGTAAACTCAGGGACCAGGGTTTGATCCCTGGCACCACATGTATACTGGCCCAGCCCTGCCCCCCCCCCCCCACTGGGTGTGTTGAGCTGGCCACAGAGACCAGGCATGGGGACACACGCCTGTAATCCCAGCACTTGGGAGGCTGAAAACAGTAGGATCACTAGGAGTCTGAACTGTGAACTGCATGGTGAGATCCTGTACCAAATTTAAAATGATAATAATAATAATAATAATAACCTTAACTCTGCTCCCCATACCCATTGATGGCTCTGGATCTCCTACTAAAATGAGGAGCCCAGCATAGCTGAGGCAATGACCTGGACCTAATCGCAATGTAGTGAGGCTTACAGTTGGTGAGGGGGATGCTGATATAAGCAGACTGCCAGGGAAGAGCCTTTCAGTCTGTGGTCTCTAAACACAGGTGCGGGCACCTTTGTTTTCCCTAACAAAGCATACTAAATGGGGGGACTGGCCCCAGGAGCCCGCAGAGCCCACACCCGTGCATGCTCCAGTCCCTCTTGTAAAATAGGATGGTGTCTGCTTGCATTACTAGATTACTTATGATACCTAACATGGTCTAAATGCTATGGAAATAGTTCTCGGGTTGTACTACAGAACGAACGGTAGTCCAGTGCCATTGTACTTCTTTCTGAATATTCTTATCCATAGCTGGTTGAATTGTCAATACAGAACCTGTAGTTACTGAGTATCTGCTTAGACATTATTTTTGTTATTTCATAAGACTTCTCTGGCTATAATGCAAGCAGGCAAAGTCGCCAATAAGTGAAACAGAGCTCATGGCAAACCTGTCCACACTCAACCGCTTTAACTTAGAACAACTACAATTTCATCCGGTCCATTCAAGATAATTGCGAATGGCCACAGGACAGGCCAAGAGCCAAATGGCCCTTGCTGATGCTGGAGCAGAGTTATTTCTGTAGAACCGAAATGGGCAGCTTTGTCAAATGGCATCAAAATATTTGGTTTCTCCTATAGTTTTCTAAGATATGAAAGCAGATGCTGCCTAGCAGGTCAGAAGTGGGAACTTTCCAGATGCTTGTGATGGCACTGGGGATTCTGCGATGCCCTCGCCACATGGAGGTCCCATAAGATTGGTCACCCAGAGATATTGCCATCTTAGCTTGCTGTGCCGTCTACATGGTGTGAGCACAAAGACTGATCACCTAAGAAAGGACCTTTAGGGTACATCCTTGTCCTTAGGTGACACGACTGCATCTTACAGCAGTCCTCTCTGCCCGTGCCACAGGAGGTGGCACCCTCCTAACTAACACACGGTAAGATGCCCTTTGCCATGCCCAGGTGTGCCCTGCCCCTGGAGCCTCTGCACGGAGCACGGTGCTAAGTACTCACTCGTATGTCCAGCACAGGTTCATCAGCTCGTACATTTCTCGCGGACACCCGGCAGGGCAGCCCATCCGCTCGCCCTTCTCCAGCATGGCAGTGACTTCGCTTCCTTTCATGCCCTGAGACATGCAAAATGCACAGGGACCTTTAACACACATCAGCCAACAGAACAGAGTAACAATCTCACTCCGAGACAATGGAAGTGCACACTGTGTACTTTCAGTTGTGTAGATCATCAAAGTAGGAGCCCACCATCTGTGATGCTGGGGTTCTGGGGGCTGCACATCAGGGAGGTGCCCAGTGGGCAGCAGAAGGGGCCTCTGAGCTCCACCCTGTCTCCTCACCTCGGGGCCAGCTTCCTGCTACACTTACTCAGTGGTGCCCTGGATCTGTGCACTTCTGGCATATTTTTAAATTTAAAAATATCTTAAACATGTAACTGGACTATAAATTGTATGCTGTCGCTAGCTCTAATGAAGGATGGTCGTCTGGGTATATATGTTACAAATATCTGTGTGTGTGACACACAGTGAAAAAGTACTGTCCAGTTAGTAACTGTCTTTATTACAGTTCAGTATAAACTGAGGTCAGCCTAATGGCCTTGTGTCAAAAGACTCCAAGAAGAGTATTCCATTATTTTCATGTTCTTGTGAAGATCACCTGGTGCTTGTCCTAGGATGCAGAATTAAGAAAGCACCAGGTTGTTAAGAATGGTTTATTCAGCTGGCGCAGTGGCCACTGCATGTAGTTCCACTGTTCTAGGAGGCAGAGGCAGGAGGATCACAAGTTGAAGCCCAGCAGGGGCAACTCAGTGAATTAGCGGGACTCTGTCTCAACATGAAAAGAGGGCTACAGATGTAGCCTCAGTGTAAGGGCCCTGGGTTCAGTCCCTAGCACTACAAGAAGATGAGGAAGAGGAAAAGGAGAGGATGGGGAGGGAAAGGGGAAGGAAAGGAAGGGGGAAGGGTGCCTCACACGGTAGGGTTTCTGGCCATAGGAGAAGGCTTCCCACATCAGCACGCCAAAGCTCCACACATCGCTCTTGCTGGAGAAGCGGTAGTAGTTGATGCACTCCGGGGCATACCACTTGACTGGCCACTTCCCGTGGGTCTGGGCCTGCATGCAAAGCCAAGTCAACGCAGGTGAAGAGTAAGGCCTGTGCACCCATGTTCACTAGCAGATTCACCCCCAGTAGCCATGACACAGGGACAACCCAAGTGGCCATCAGAAGGAGAGCAGATAAAAAAGGGTCCTTCATGTGGACTGTGGAAGGAGCCAAGGCCAGTAATGTATGCTCCACAGGGAGGACACTTGTGGGCTTCATGCCACATGAAAGAAGCCAGCCCACAAGGGCCAGCACTGCAGGAGAGCAGCCATGCTGCCCATGGCCCAGGAGGGGAGAGGAAGCCAGGTCCAAAGAGCACCAGCTGCAGCTTCCCAAAATGCAAAGCACCATGCAGGTGGGCTGGGGGACCACTTGAGTGAACTCAGCATTGCTGACCCACATGTAAAGATGACTGTAATGGCAGTTTTATGTTACATGTATTTTATCGCAGTTGTAAAAAACAGTAAGATGTCGACCCAGAAAATGTGTGGATGTACGTGTGTGTGTGTGTGTGTGTGTATTTGAAATGAATTTTTAAAATACTATTTAATTTTCAAATCTTAGAGACTAATTTTAGTACTTAAATGTGCATTTTTAGGGTTCACAACAACAAACTGCGTGTGTTCTTGGGCTGTTTCCCCTACTACAACTCTGGCCGCTCAGGGCTTCATGGAGCAAAAGAGGGCATGGGTGAGACTCACCTGGCTCTGTCTTGGCTGGTGCTAGGGGATCCCGGCTGTTCAGGTGCACCTTCAGCTCCTCTTGAATATCTTTCCATCATTTTGACACAACACTAATCATTTTTGCAAAGACTATTTTGTTGTGTCATTTAAAAATATCACTTTTCTTTAAAATGTTCTAAATTCCTAATTTAAGAAATCCAGGGATATGGCCGGCAAAATTAATTTAATATGACTCAGCAGATTAAAGCACCTGAAAGCAGGTCCAGGGGCTGGAGATTCGATCCCCACGCCTGCCCTGTCAGTCCCGACCCCCAGGGTGTGCTGAGATGGTGACTGAGACTGGACATGGTGGCATCTGCCTGTAATCCCAGCTCTTGGGAGGCTGAAAACAGGCGGATCACTCCTAGTCCAATCTAGTATTGAGACCCTGAACACCCTGCAGACCCTTCCCTAAAATACAAAAAAAAAAAAAAAATCCGGGGATAATAGGATAATAAAAAGATCAAAACTGAACAGAGAAAACTCCTTCCTTTGGAGTCTGTGTCAGGGTGCTCCCTTCTCAGCTTTGACGCTGCGCTTGAGGATGTCACCCTTCAGCCTGGGCCATGTCCTCTAGGGATGACTGCAGTGGAAACTGGTCCCATTGCACCAGGATGGGTCAGAAGCAGCAGCCCAGGGCCTTCATTCTGGAGATGGGAGGTGGACTTCTAAAGGGTACAGCTGGCCACTTCTCTCTCAGCCATGGGATACATGATCTTTCCATTTTTATTTCAAAAGATGGGAACAATATAGTCATGTATGTTGGTTCAAGTTTACTCTGAATTTTGAATGGATAAGAAAGTAAACCCTTTAACACCCCATGAATAAAGTTTGTCTCTCTCCATTGGCAATTCCAGCCCTTTCTCCAGAGACAAAGCTTAGTAGGAGTGTGTGTGTGTGTGTGTGTGTGTGTGTGTGTGTATGTGCATGTGGTGATCCCAGTAGAACCGCTCCTTATCCTACAATAATGAAGTAGAGAGAACACTCCTCTCTCGAGTTTCCACAGCCCCCTGCTCTGAGCCTCAGCTGACTCGTTCCTACCTTGTAGTAGTTTTCATCGGCACCCAGTGCTTTAGAAAGTCCGAAATCACTGATCTTGGCGTAATGTTGCGTGACCAGCAATACGTTTCTCGCAGCCAGATCCCTGTGCACAAAGTTGCTCTCTTCCAGATACTTCATTCCCATGGAGACCTGATGAACCAGCTCTATGATGTTCTTATCCTTGACATGCCTGAAAGCCAGGAGGGAGTCATCAGTCACGGCAGACAGCGGTCCATTCAGAAGGAGCAGCTGCGCACTTCACGCTCCCAGAGTCAGTGCACTCCCTGATCCTAAACAAGTAGAGTTGTGAGTGGGGACAACCTGTTGACCTGTAGCTGGCCCAGACTAAACACCAGCCCTGGTGTTCAGTGGGTTCTGTGTTCAATGCGTGCTTTGGATTGCATGAAAACACTATCGGGGGGCTGTCAACCCTGAATCTTCAATACTGAGCTGGTAACATAGCCAATGCTGCCTCAGCTTCTTACCTGTGAGCGAGGGGCAGCAATGCCTTCCTTACGTAGAGACCACAGCAATACTCTAAGTATAAGCCAAACAAGGCAGCTCAGGGGATGGGCTGAGCGGTGGACACCACGTAGTCTTGTTTCAAGTGAGTTTTTCTACCTCAACAATTTATATCATTATTTCTTTTTTTTTAAATAAGAATCTTTTTGGTTTATATCTTATGCTCCAAATAACTACTCTGAAGATACTGACACATAGTGTAAAAACTATAACTGTTCTCTTACTTGATTATGAAAATTTGTTTTAGTTTCTCATAAAGTCAAAAAATCCGAAAAGAAAAAAATAAACAATAGGTTTAAATGATGGGATCATGGCCCACAGGCGTTACTGGTGAGCAGCATCTGATATTTTTAGAAATGATTGCTGTGGGGACTCTGAGGTCATCCAGGCAATGGTAGACACAGTGATGAGTGCTCACAAAATGCTGGCTTTAAATGTTTCTTCAGAGAAAGCAAGGTCTGCCTCGCTGGGGCAGATTCCTTGCATAGGTAACCCAAGGCTGATCCCATCACTGGGGCAACAGAGTAGCCCCACAAGAGAATGAAGATAAAATTATGGGGCCTGGGGATTGTTTTCTAAGCCCCAGAGCTGCTCTGCTCTCCTTCCTCCCTTCTGGTCCCTGAGTGTGGATGGAAGTGGTGGAGAATGAAAGACGATATGTATACCAAGCACAACTCAGCCATGAGGACCCAGCTCCCGCGTCCTCGGGGCGCACAGCGTACCTGTTCTGCTGTAAGTACTTGTTGAGCGAGCCAAGCTCGGCCATCTCCATAACCAGCATCCAAGACTCGGCCTCACAGATCCCGATCATGCGCACGATATAGGGGTTGTCAAGCTGCTGCATGACGTTGGCCTCTGCTAACAACTCGGCCTTCAGAGCTGGGTCATTGGCCTCATTCTTCAGAATCTTCACAGCCACTGTTTTCACACCTCTGTAAAAGAAAAAGGCTAACCCCTAGAAAAATATTTTCTAAACATAATTGTCAGCAGAAATGTTGCTATGGAAATATCTGGCACAGAACAGACTTGGAACTGCATCTGAGGATGCCATGGACACGTGACCAATGAGTCTACAACCACTACTTATAATAATGGTAGGACCAGTGCTGAAAAATGTGCCACACCAAATTAAATCTGTACATTGCCAAAATACACAGACTACTCCTGTGACATTTTGCGATTTGTCATTTATATTCTGTATAAGCCTATGAATATAACATTCCTTTAATATGAATTAAAAATGAATTTCCAGGTATGGCATTAAAAGTGTACAATGTCAAAATTCACAGTGTTTCAAAAGCACCTTTTTCCCATTAAGCTTTGCTAATCTGCAGCAAACTTCAGCAAGTGTGCAAAAAGCTAAGTTTTCATCTTTCCATAAAAATATCACCTGGAAAATATTCTGATAAAGTGAGATTTAAATGACAGAACAGAACTTAACATGATTTGAAAAACTGCACCCCTCTACCATGAAGTTTCCATAGTTATGGAAAGCACACCTCTTTTGTTGAACAAACTGGAGAATGAAAACAAAAAACCCAAATCAAAGAGCAACAAAATAAGGCTGACCACATACGGAAAGCATACACAACTTTAGTGGGTGTTACTGAGCACAGCCTGGGGCCTTTTATACAGAGGTCAGAACATTCCCAGCCTTGCATCCTGTCCAAGGACCTGGTGCCAATCCTTTAACGCCACTGCTGGACTGCTAGTTGTTCTGCCCTTTGCAGCTAGGTCTATTATCCACCTGAAACTAATTTTACGTATGGTATAAGGCAAGGGTCAAAATTAAGGAGCAAGGGCTGGCCAGATAGATAGCTCAGTGGACTAACATGCCAAAATGCCTACTTAGGCAGAGTGCAGCTGCAGGGGTTCGATCCCCAGCTTGCCATGCTGGCCCTGCCCCTAGGACACACTGAGACTGGGATTGAGATTTGGTGTGGTGGTACACACCTGTAATCTCAGCACTTGGGAGGTTGAAAACAGGAGAATCACCATGCAGTGACCCTGTAGACACTGTACTAAATACAGAGAAAGAAAGAAAAGAAAAGAAAAAAAACTAAGGAACAAAACTGCTTGAGTTTTCCAAATATTATAGGAAGAAATAACACCACAAACATTTCTAGAAAAATGAGAAAGGAAAAAATTCCCCAACACATGTTATAAAGCAGTATTACTTTAAATACCAAAGCCAGCTAACAGCATTTCAAGAGAATAACTGACTGATATCTTTCATGAACACAGGTGTAGCATTTTAAGACAAATACTTAGCAAGCTAAGATTAGTGATTTATGAAAAAAAGGTAAAATGAATGACTGATGGACAAGGAGAGTTTACTCTAGGAAGGGCAGGTGCATTTAACATTTGAAAGCCAGTTAGTGTAATGCACCGCAGAAGCACAGTGCCGGAGATAAACAGCATGTTGACCTCGGTGGAGCATAGTATTTAGTACAAGTCAGCATATATTCATGAGTTTAAAAGCCACTCTAAAATGTAGGCCAAAAAAGGACACTGCTCTGGTCTGACAGAGAACAGCTACAAGCCGATAGCTAACATCACAGCCAGTGGCGAAATACTGGATTTTCCCCCTTACTATCAGACATAAGGAAGGCTACCGACAATTACATCAAAAAAGGCTCTACAGCTCCTAGCCGTGCAAGAGTAAGGAACAGCACACACAAGTACAGGGATTGGAAAGAAGAAATACAACTGCCACTATTCATAAGTGACCCACGACAGAGAATACCTAACTCATAATAAATACCAAATTCAACCCTGTTGCTGCCTACCGGGTCCCTGTGCAGAATCAGTCGTAGCTCCATATGCAAGTGATGGCAGAGATTAAGAAATAAGAATTTTAAAATGACACCCTATATATTAGCCTCAAAAGTGCTAAATACCAAAGAGTATACCTAACACGTTGTTGAAGACCTGGACACAAAAAACTAAGCGAGTCAGCAGAAAGAAGCCGGAGGCCGTAAAGAAGACGGAAGTCTCTGGAGCGCAGGTGTGTCCGTGCGCTGGACAGCCTATTACGGTAAAGACATTATTTAGGCCCAAATTGACCAAGATCGCCTTTCCTCTCCCCAGATCCTGTAGCTAAAATAGTGTATCCATAATTATGTATAGTTTGGGGCTGAGGATTTGGCTTAGCAGTAGAATGCTTGCCTAGCAAGCCAGAAGCCCTGGGTTCAGTCTTCTGCACCAAAAATAAAAACTAAACCTTCCCTAAAAAAAAAAAAAAAAAAAAAAAAGAAAAATTCAACCAAAAAACAAATAAACAAACCAAAAAAAAACACACACACAGCAAAATCAGAAAAGACCAGAAGCTAGGCAACATAGTTATGTATATTTTAACTTACATATTTAACAAAGATTTTTTTTTTCTTTTTATAGCCAGCTCACCCTGGAGGTGGGGCTGGTGGGGCACGTGGTACCAGGAAGCAAATTGAAGCCCCTGTGCAATTGCCTAAGCTTGCCTAAGTAGGCATTTAGAACACCGAGCTGCCTCACTAAATTCCCAAACAAGGAATTTGAATATGTTCAATGAACTGAGAAAATAATGCCTAAATACATAAAAATAGTTTGAAGATATGATACTTGCATATACATTACAAATGATCATTGGCCCAGGGAGATAGCTCAGTGGCTTAAGCTCCTGTCTGGCAAGCACAAGATCCTAAGTCTGACCCCAGTACCAAAAATATAAATAATAAATAAATAGGAGCATGATAGCCGGTGTAGTGTGTGGGGGGGCATGCTCACATGCACGTGTGTTTGCACTTGCACATATGGGATTAGCAGCCTTGGAAGCAAGAGTTTTTGTGTACACTTTGGCCTATATCTTTTTCTTTTCCTTTCTTATGGTTCTGAGGTTTGAACCCAGGCGTTGTTATGCCAAACAAGCGCTCACCACCAAGCCACACCTGTGGGCCTCATCAATACTTTTGTCCCTAAATTATGTAAATTAGCTACTCATGTAAAAAAATTTAGGGCCAAGGAGATGGCTCAGTGGAATAAGAGCTTCCCTGGCAAGCACAAGGGCCTGAGTTCAATCCCCGGTTCTCCCAAAAGAAAAATTAACAAAAATTCCCTGAATTTCCAGTAGCATAAACAATGAACCCACTCACATTCACATAAGTGTCACGCCTACTCAAAGACAGGGTTGTCTCAAAGGAACTTAGAAGCCAGCCTTCCCACTGAACATTGTACATGCACGCTTTATAAAGGTCAGGTGAAGTATGAAGGTAGTGTAATAGTGTAGTAATTATAATGATTGTATAATAACATCGTTTATAAAATTACGCAATAAAGCCAAAAATTATTTTAATAGTTAGAAATGAAGAAATTTCTGGGTAGGAAAGATGAAACACAGTAATCAAAGAAAATAGGCCCATCGTTGCTACTGAAGGGTCTCATTTCAGTGAGAATAAGTGTGTGCATATAAAGGCCTTAACACAGAACAAAAAAGACATTAAGATTAGTTAAGAGTAGCTGTGTCTGGGCAGTCAGAATATGTTGTTCTTATTACATATTTGTTTCTATTTCCTAACTTTCTGTAAGGCATGAAAACTAAACTCCTTACTTGTTGGCAGTACACAAAGAAGATGCATTCCTTGTAAGTGTACCAAGAACAAACAAACATTATGTTAATAAAACATGATTTTGCCATGTTAGGTTAAGTGTGTTTGGGATTCAATGGACATTATAGATGTATTCTTAGATCTTTCTAGAACGTAGCTCATATGGGGACAACAGCAGCACGAGGGAGTACCCGGCCTACTTCTTAAGACATTTCTAGAACACAGCTCACACAAGGATCACACTAGCATGAGGGAGTACCCCACTTACTTCTTCATTTGGTAGTGGCCCTTCTTCACAGTGCCAAAGTTCCCAGAGCCCAGTTCACTTTCCTCCAGAGTCAGCAGGCTGCGGTCCAGGTAGACCTCTTTGGGCCTGATCTCCTCTGGGTCTGCATAGGGGCTCTCATACACTTCCGTGTCCATGGGCAGGGGCTCTCTCTGGGGGTCTGAAACATAGCCAGGAGACATAGCCATGGGCTGGCCCTTTGTGAAGACTCGGGGGTCTCCCTGTCCACCCCTCATGTGGTCATACAACCACTTGGTCACATTGAGAAATTAGGGTCCAGCTGAAAATTGGAGGCTGAATTAGGAGGTATCAAAAAATGGTCATCTAGAGGTGGCCACAGGACACAGGGCCCTCCCATGGGGCTGAGGTGGCTTTAACTAAGGCTGAAATCTTTTTGATGCCCCTTCTATTGAGCAGTGGAGTCTCTGTTGCCTTTCTGGGGTTTTATAACTGCACTAACTGACAGACTACATCCAAAGCCATGCATGCACATGACTTCTAGAGTGAAGCAGCTACGTCTAGCTTCTTGGAAACTGGTCCTGTCATCTTGGAGAACCCTGGGAACTGTTTGCTGCCCCAAGGCTGCCATGTTGGAAGAATTGCAGACCAGTCCACTCAGAGAGAACAACCAGAGGGCCCTGGGACCAACTGGAGTCAGAGAAGCCCCCAGGCTCACCACCACCACTGCCACATGGGCTCCAACTGTACTCTTCTCTCTCTCTCTCTCTCTCTCTCTCTCTCTCTCCTTTCCCCCCTTCTCCCTCCCTCCCTCCCTCTCTTTCTCTCCCTTTCTTCTTTCTCCCTACCTCCCTTCTTTCTTTCTGGTATCAGGAATCAAACTTACAACCTCATGCTTGCCAGGCAGATACTGTGCCACTGAGCTATATTCCCAGCCCTTGGGCTCCAACTATAATCTGACAACTATCCCCAAGCAGGGTCCAAATCCCTGACACACAGGAATCAATGAAATGAGAAATACCTGATGACCAGTTCTGGGGGCACTTTGTAGCAATAAACAGACTCCAAGTTGATGAATCAAATGAACTTAGGGACACCTCAAGAACCAAGGCAGACCCCAAAGGCCCCATTTCTAGGACCAAGGCAGCACGGCTGCTCTTCAGTCAGTTCAGCTCCCTAAACACACTGAGAATTCTTGCAGCTCTCAGCCATTCTTTCATTACCAACTGTGCCTCCACTGCTGGGTGGACACCAACAGCCTTCTAAGAACAGAGAGTTCAGAGAAATTCAACTGAGGGTAGACAGCAGGAATTCTAGACATGGAATTCTGAAGCAGCAACATGAACACTACCCATTGTTGGAAAGGTCCTTTGTTGTAAAAGGCCACTTCATTCAACAGAACTGCCTCATTCATGGACACGTGGTGCCTGCTACCATCCTCTGTAAGGTGCTCCCTTACAGACAGCAGGGTGCACCTGAGTGCTGACCCAGCAGACCCAGAGGTGACCATGAGCTTTGCCCTGAAAATGCGCAGTGAGTGAAAGTATATTCTCACCTCTCTCTGGAGCCCAGGCCCCTCCTTCTGGCTCATAAGGATTGAAGGACGCCATGCTCTCTGGCCGGGTCCCTGCGGGTAACTGAGTCTGAAGTACATGAATAACAGTGTGTCATTTCTCGCCACTGATGTAGTGCATCTGAGTCATTATAATTTATTTTCAAATATCACAGTTTAGAAGACAAAGAAGAATTAGGAAGGAAGAGAAGAAAAAAAAACCACGGGCTATCTCATTTTTGAAAGTTGTTTGGGGGAGCCCATGGGGGTCCTCAAAGGGTGCTGAGTGAACCCGTTCTCCCATTGGGCAGTTCCTGGCCCACACAGGCATCAGTGACGTCCTACCAGCCTGCCACAGATGTGCAGGGCTTCCATGTTCCTCTTCTATTCATTTTCCTCTCTTAACTCTTGTCTCTCTGATCTTATTTTATGCAGAAGTTACCTAGAAAGAGAAACTAACTTTCCACCATCTGTCTCTATTTCCTTCTCAATCTCAGAGCAGGTGTGAAACTCCCATACTAGCCCAGGGTTTCCCCTGGGGTCTTTATCTTCAGTGGAGAAGAGCAACATGTGGGTGGAAGACAGTCCTGACCAGTCCTAATGAGGCCCGGATGTCCCAGCCCTGCCATAATCTGCCACAGTGCTGCTGGCATTGCTGTTCCTAGTGGTTATGGCACTAGGGGCCTGCAATGGGGAATGCTTTGCTACCAGAAGGAGTTGACCCTTCCGCCCACAGCAGGTAAGGGAAGCACCTCTGAAGCACAGCTTTGCTGGCCACTACTCTACTAGGTATTTAACTAACATCAATTTGCATCATGAAATAACTGGAAAAATGTGCTTACTATACCACTCTTCAGAACTCCTCTTCCAGCATCCTGAGTTGAGTTTTGTTGACCCAGCCTCACCTCCACATTGTGTCAGGAGGTTTCTGCTTAGTTTACAGGAAAACCAAACCTCAATTCAAACCCTCCTTTTTGTTTGTTTGCTTGTTTGGTCTTGGTTTTGGCTTAAACTGGGTAGGAAATTGATACAGTCATTTATCTTATCAGTGCCCAAACAATGGTTACAAAAATGAGATAACACCAGATTCTGGAGACGTTTAAAGACACAGAAAGAAGCATTAAGCTTTACATCACACCATCACTTACATAGCAGCACACACTCGATCCTCAGCTGTGGCAACATTATTGATACAAAGAGCTCAAATGCAGCAATGGGGGTAAATGGTATCTGATCTTACACATCAAAGGGATGCTATTAGATCCGCTCTCTCACCAACTATCTCAACAATCTTACTGAACTGCTTCATGAAAGCTACCATGATGTACATCAAGAATGACAACAGAAGTTCCAGGATGCACAGACCTTACGTCACTGTGCGCCATACCCACTATGTGTGCCTAACAAAAATGGGTTGTGCAAACACATTGGTGGGTGGTTAGGTGAATGGATGGATGGATGGATGGATGGGTGGACAGATGGATGGATGGATGGATGGATGGATGGATGGATGGATGGATGGATGGATGGATGGATGGATGGA
>PVKA01012942.1:16418-56490 GCA_004027165.1 Ctenomys sociabilis | reverse complement strand
TTCTGGTATCTTTCCCATTCTAGTTTCATGTCTCTTCTGCTTTTTTCTAACTCCCAATGTCAGTTCTATCCCATTCTTATATATACATTGCACAAAATTCAATTTTCTACAATTATGTCTCTCAGTAAAGTAACAGGCAATGATGCTTGGTAGCAAAACCCATATTCCACTGCAGAGGAGCATAGGAAAAGGTTTTAAATTATACCTTTATTTTATCCTTGGTGGCATGTTATTTTGTTATTATTATTATTTTAATTTTTATTCATTTTGATGAGAAAAAATAGCAATGAAACAGTTTCAAAAGAGGTTAGTGGGACGGTTACAATAATTA
Source organism: Ctenomys sociabilis (assembly GCA_004027165.1). Classification (NCBI taxonomy): domain Eukaryota; kingdom Metazoa; phylum Chordata; class Mammalia; order Rodentia; family Ctenomyidae; genus Ctenomys; species Ctenomys sociabilis. The sequence continues at coordinate 56,159 of PVKA01012942.1, read as the reverse complement.
ATAGACTGAATAGTATTGTCTTCACAGTAGTTATTCAGAGGACAAGATGCAGACATGATATCTTGTCTAGACAATGTTAGTACAGACCTTGCTTCTAATTGAACTAATAGAAGGTAGCTGTATATCTATCCTAACTATTTTGCATACACATATATATTTTTCCACTACAAAGTTGTCCTTCATTTATGTCCTCCTTTTTTTGTTTTATTTTGTCAGAGATGGGTGTTCCATTGTTAGAGAAGCTGTATTTGGAGAACTCTTTGAAAGACCTTTTCATACTTGATGCAATTCAACTATTGTATGTACTTGAATTCATCAAAGTAGCCCATTACTGTCCAGTAGTCCGTAATAGCAGTGGGTTGTTAGCAGAACTGGCAAATTCTTGAAGTTGTTTACTTGAGGGTTTTACACCTCAGCCTTAAACAGCTCAGCATATTAATATAGCATTACTTTCTGTACCTCGTGGTTATACTTTTATGTTGGGTGGTTAAGACCAAGTTAAAGCAAGACCTATGTAAGTAAGAATGTAGATTTTGTGTCTGGCAAGGTCAGTCAGATCCCACAGGATTTACTCTGAGACCATGTACAGCACCTGTAGATCTTTTGTCAGTGTCAGACATCTGGATGAATCATGGCCATTGCCTGAACAATTTGCTTCTGTGAAAGCGTGAGAGGAATTTTTCTCTCTAGGTGACTCTCCTTACACACAGTCTACATCATCGATCACTTTCCTCTGTGGCCCCATAATCTCCTTGATCAGAAAATTTGGGACACCACTGAGTTACAAGTTTTCACAGCACAGGTTCTCTTATGTCCCAAGTCCTCCTTGATTTTGAAAGGCTAGGGCCAAAGAGGCACATTATTTTGCCTATCATTTATATCCTGTGACGGTATGTTAATTAGATAACTCAGGATAAAAATAAGTAAAAGAATAAGAGAATAGTGTGGGATGACATGTGATTGCCTGTGTGCAATAAGATATTGCTGTCATACTTTTCCAGAAGGTTAAAGAAGATTTCTAATTTTTTTAAATAAATTATTTATTTATCTATTTTGTAACAGGGTCTCACTAAACATCTCATACTCACAGTGATCCTCCTATGTCAGCCTTCCTAGTGCTGGGCTTACAGGAGTGCACCACCACACCCAGTTTCAGGGGTCAGCACAGCAGCACAGTGGGTGGTACTGGGGATCAAACCTAGGTCCTTGCACTTGCTACACAGGCACTTAGCTGCTTAACTATCTCTCTGGCACAGTTTCTAAATTTTTACAGTTGATGCAGTTTATACTATCTTGGGGAGTGAATATATGTATGTGCTATAATTGATTCTTTTTTTAAATTAAATTCCTTCCTTTTTGCTCCCCTGTCTCCTCTAAACTTTCTTCACTCATTTTCATTCTAGTTTACATTATTAATCTTATCTCATGCTTATGATATGTAATGTTTACATTGATAGACATCACCAAATTTATGTACATGCATATAATTTAATTTACTTTTTCCACTCTATTCCTCTTGTCCTAGATCTCTAGGGCCACTTTGCATTTGGTAAAGAAGATTTCCAAAATCAGGTGTGAATTGTTTGATTTATGCCACAGAAACTGGTCAGAGTGACTTTTCATATGGGAAAAGGTCCTTGGTCTCCGCTGTTGATTCTGCATCTCTTAGCACTGACTTCTTGACATGTGTAGTATGTATGTGTGCATGTGTGCATGCATGCGTGTACGTGTGTGGTCTATGAATTCAGAATGGACTCTCACATGGCTTTCATAGTTTCTTGATTATATTAATATGACATTTCCCATTATTTTTCTCTGCTTCCATATGTCTTACTTGTATCTTCTTTCTGTCATGAAAAATATGACTTTGTCTTTCATTTAATTTATATCTTAGTAGTCCTTTATCTGTTATCCTTTGACAGAGGTACAGTCAATGAGGCCCCAGAAAACTGAAGGACACTTTGATAAGTGCATGCTACAGTGAATGAGCAAAGGTACCAACTTTCTTTTGTATTAAATTTAGAACCTCAAATGAAATAATGTAATAATAAAAGTGTGGGCTAGGAGAAGCTCAAATTTTAAAAAATGTGATTTGACAGAATTCTATGGGAGGCAGGATACAGAGTAAAGAGCTTGACACAGATAACAAAGCACACAAACTACATTTCTTAAAGAGAGACGTTTCTGATAACATCACAAAGGCATAGGAATCTCCTGGGATTATGAAAGAATGAGGTTTACATAACATATTTCCCATTTTTTTTTTCTATGGGACTACAGTTTAAACTTAGTGCCTCACAAATGCTGGGGAAGAAAGTTAACACAAAACTGTATTTCCATCAATTTTTAAACTCATTTTGATTTGAGAGAGGATCTCACTAGGTTTGCTGGCCTAAAACTTGTGGTTCTTCTGCTTCATCTTCCAGCATAGCTAGGCTTTGCAAGCATGTGCCACCACAGCTGGTACATATTTATATCTGATGCATCAAATACTGTGGAATCAGGGCAGGTGGGTCGTAAGGAGCCTTGCATTCCAGTGCCACTGGCCTAGTCACGAATATAAGCAAATGTGTTCTTGGAACTCCTACCGGGGGGACTGTGCCTAGTTGCATGAGGAGAATTTTGGAATGATGTCCATATTTTAAATTATTCCTATATCTTCAAAGTCTTTAATACCAAAATTCCTTTAAAATTTTACATTCCTTTATAGCTAGGAAATATATTTCAAGGAATATCTGCTTCTGTTCCATGCCACTCATTTGGTTTTCTGACACTAAAACTGCCTTTTCTCCATGGTACTTTTCCATGAGACAGAATTCAGCACCCTTTTCTTTATAGCTCTTGGCATCTGAAAGAAACCTCTTGCTCTTGTCTGCATCTTTGATACTATCTCCTCTTCTTCATTTCATATATTTCTTGAAAGTCTCTTCTCTTTTGCCTGAAGCTCTCTTAATTTTCTTCTCCCTTTGTGGTTATTTAACTGTGTAATTGTGTTATTTAACTTTATAAATCATTTTGGAATTCTGTGTATGTGTGAATAATATACTCCTTCAATTTGCTCTGTGAGTTCAATAGAAAGTTTTGTTTAAACAATTGTTGCAGTAAGTTGGGTTCTTTTTTAAAATGTATTTGGTACGGGGTCTCACTATGCATCTCAGACTCACAGTGATCCTTCTGTTTTACAGCCTCCTCAGCACTGGCATTACAGGCACGCGCCACTCTGCTCGGTTGGTGACCTGCTCAGCGTGCCTGGGGGTGAGGCTGGTGTGGCACATGGTTGCTGGAGTTGGGGGCTTTTTGGATGTTTTCTGCTTGCAACTAAATCAAAATCATGCAAAAAATATATTTTCACTTGATTAAATGAATTTTTTCTGTTTTACCTATGTAATTCATTCTGTATCAAATATATTTACTGACCCCTTTCCTATTTCAGAGAATTCTCCTAGACTTTAAAAGATTCATTTTATTTGGAAACTGGTTACTTTTGTATTACTTGAATGGTCAAGGTAGCATTTATTCACTACGATAGAAAAACATGGTGAGAATTATAAGGTTTCAAACTTATTGATCCCTATGAAACCCATACTAATATTATAAATACGCTTTTTTATTTTGTACTTTCATTTATAGTAATCTGTCATAGAAACTACCCAGAAGCTGTTTCTGCCGGCTTCCTAACCAGCAGAATCTAAGTTTTATTGAGAAAGCAAGATGATTTGCTGCTCAGTATGTTCTCTAGCAGCTAGGTGACATGAGAAGTGACTGTCCCAAAAGATAGAAACAGAAATTTCCTAAGAGTGGTGTCTTGGAAAACATTTTAAAGCAGAGAAGGCATCTGATTTCTGCTTTTTGCAATTTGTGCTGATTTTTCCATCCTTCTTGATCTCCCCCATTATTTCTGTAGAAAAAAAATCAGTTATAAATTCCACAACTCTGCTATGCATCTGAGGAAAATAGTCACACAGTAAGAAAAGTAGTGATGAACACAAAAATAATCTTGAGTTGCATTATGTTTCACTGTAAGAAAAATAGAGTGGAGACAAAGGAAGAATTCTGTGTCACAATGGTGACATTCAGAGGTTGTCATACCAACTTGGAATTACACTGAAGAACTCTTGATACATGAGATACATAAACCCTTACACTTCTAAGGTGACAACTAGGTTTCAGGTACATGTGTTGGTATGCAAAACTTAGGTCTTCCATTCTCCAAATCATGGTTAGGTCCCAAAAGATGATATTAGCTCACCAAAGAGACCCCCACTTCCCTTCCTTATTTTACTCAAACCAAGGAGTTTGGGTTGGGAGCTCTTACAGTGTTTCAGTACCACTGTTGCTTACTTCTCTCATAGCTTTTATTGTATAGATTTATAGCAATTGATTTGACTTTCATCAGTCCTAGATCAGACCCAATCACCTGATCTGAGAGAGAAACAGAGGAAGAAGTTGGCTGAGGGATAGAGCATTGGAATACACCTGGAGGTACTGAGGAAGAGGCAATGAGGAGAAAAGATATTTGATTTATGATTCAGTCACCAAAAAGGCCACAAGCTTGGTTCTGTTCTCGGGGTAGAGTTGCACAGAGAACCCCTTTCACACCTATAGTATCATACTTTCTATGTTGTTATAGCCACACCTACTCAAAACCACTAATTTGGAGGGTGGGGCCTTTATCAAAGAGGTAATTCAATATTTTCAAGGTGGTTTTATTTGGTGGAAACAATTATCAAGGAGATTCTTAGCTGAATCTGTCAACTACTGAACACCTAGAAGCTAGGGTAAAGAATGCCATGGTACCAAGAAGGGGATGGACCTGTGGGGATGCAAGACACTGTTCCTTAAGCCCTTTGAAGGAAGTGTCTGCTGCCAGGCATGTCTGTGGTAGACACCATCCCTCTTTTGGCCTTTCAGAGATGCCTCAGCTGAAAGGAACAGAGGAGACCAAATTCACACTATCTCAGCAGCCTCTGGAAGTAACTGACCAAAATAGGGTATATGCAAGCCTTTCCATCTCATTCAGAGCCTGAGAATTCTGATAGGATAGTTCATCTCTAGAGTGTGTCTTCTTACTGACTGAAACTTGTGAGGTCTTTGTCCCAGTTTGACATTTTTTTCCTCCTTTTTGTTTTCACGAATAATGACTCAAAGAACACTTTCTAAATATCTTGCCCACCAACTCTCAGAAAATGCTCTCTGGAAGTCAAAACTTACAAAACCAAATGCCTTTCAGGCATAAAATAATGTTTTTTCAAATTTTTCCACCTCCACCTTAGTATCTTGAAAGCTGCTCAAGGGAGAGAGCATTTACTTGAAAGCATTTACTACAGTCTAATATTTCTTGTGGTTAGGTATTTTTTCTTCATAGGCTAGTTCTGGAAATAAAATCTCCAGAGTTCTGCCTAATCTTTTTTATTGCATACATTTATAAGAATAACATTAATGGTGAGGAATTGTGGTCCCATTGCTTGCAACTAATTAAAAACCTATAACTGATTCTTATATTTCCTTCTTTTACGAGCCATTTTAGCCTATGACTTCAGATGTTCTAGAGGACTTCAGAGGTGAGCAATCCAGCCTGGTGGAATGCTGATAAGTTATTTTCAATAAATAAATAAGTAAATAAATAAACAAACAAATAAATACTATAATCAGTAACACTTGCCAACTTCTGTCATGTAATTATAGTCATCGTGGCTAACTTATTTTTCCTTCCCTCTTTCTCTTCTTATGGTGTTTTCATTCTTTCATTTATTTTTGTTTTCTGTTGTATTTTGTAACACTGGGAGGTAAAATCAAGGTTTTTGCTTTGAGCTCCATCTTCAGGCCCTTTTATTTTTTATGTTAGTACAGGATCTTGCTGAGATACCCAGGCTGGGTTCCAATATGTGCTCCTCTTCCCTCAGAGCCCGAGAGTGCCGAGATTACGAGCGGAATCCAGCCCCCAGTTCATTATAGCTGACTTGATACTACAAGTGCAATAGCACTGAACATAGTGTTCAGAACAGATTGCTAGAAATGGTTCTCTCAACTTGAAAGATAATATCAACTGACCCTAGTAGCCCCTGCTTCAGAATGTCACTCCAGAAAATTCTGGATACTTGGTAACTATGTTTTTCTGTGAAGTATTTACATACTTCTCAGTGGACCAAACTTTGCAAAAATGTCTTATCTTTTATTTGAACAATGGCCTCTCCTACTCATTACTAGAGGCAATTATCATTGGCACCCTGCCTTCCTTGACTTCTGGTCTCATAACACAAAAATACCAGTAGATTGGATGGTATCTATAACTGAGAGTTTAATGAAATTCATACTCATTGCTTGGTAGAAGTACTTTGCTTGTTTATTTGCTAGGCTGGGCTCTTAATGGGAAAAATAGAGAATTTTAGGAATAAGAAGTATGTACACCTATAAAACCCACAGAATGAGCCATCTGGTTGCCTCTTGCTTCTTAAAATCTAGTCTTCCTCTTGGAAATAACATTACATGACAGTTATCGATTTGACCTAAGAAATGTACTTCTTCCTGCATGATGGTATTCAGCATTTTCATGTGTTTATTACTGCACATTAAGAATACCAAATGGTGATGTTCATTTTGGGGAATTTGTGCATGCATAACACATATCTTGGTCATTTTCAGTGACTTCAGCTTTCTCCAACCACCCACCCCATCCCCTTGGATCAACCTGATAGTTTATTAATGGATAAATAATTCAAAGTTCTTTCATATATTGATGGGCTATTTGTACTGCTTTTAATAAATGTTTATTCAGTTCGTTTGCCCATGTTTATTTGGCTTTATTGTTTTGAAGGGATTGATGGTTGCAGATTTTTAACAGACTTTAAATTTTTATTAATACATAATGAATGCATTCATTGTAGTGAATTGTTATATATACATAACACAGTTCAGTTGTTCTCTTTTTCCTTTCCCTCTACCATGCTTTTGTGTCAAGTATAAGATTCATTTATTAATCTTATGTATTATACATTTATGTGTGTGTGTGTGTGTGTGTGTGAGGAAATGGACCAAAAAACATAAACCATAAAACACAATTATACTAAATCAAGATAAAATTTGAGAAACATTTTCCATGCTGGATTTGGATTGCAATAACACTTTTCTGTTTTCCTCTGTTATCTGTCTTTTATGAAGATTCCTCCAAAACTAAAAGCAGAAATTCCTTTTGACCCAGATATTCCCCAAAGAGTTGAAAAGACATCATAACATAATGATATATGCATGCTCATGTTTATATTTACACAACTGATTATAGCCACATTTTGGAAACAGTACATATGTCCATGAACAGATGAATAAATTAAGAAAATACGGATTTGTACACAGTAGAATACAACTCTTCCATAAAGAAGGATAAATTTGAGTGATTTATAGGAAAATGGATGCCTCCAAAGACTATAATTTAAGTAAATAAATTAGACACACAAGTTTAAACATCACAGGTTGTCATATGTGAAAACCTCAGTAGTTAAAAAAATAGAACACAGTTTCTGAGTCCTTTATATAGTCTATATATTCACACCCAATCATAAGTATAGCTAGCAGACATTTTTACCATTGTTTGGTTGTCTCATCTCTATTGCTTTCTTTGCTGTGAAGTAACTTTTTAATTAGTTGTGATCCTATGCTATAATTATTGTTATTTTTCCTGTGTTATTGAGTCTTCCTCAATTTACTACTGTGGCTTCAAGTGTTTCTCCTTAAAGTTTCTGGTTTTATATTTGATTCAATTTTAATGAAGGGTGAGATAAAGGTACCTGTTTGAAATTTATGTACATTGATATCCAGTTGTCCTCACACTGGGCTAAGGAACATGTCTTTTCTCCCGTGTACGTTTTCAGCTCTCTGTTAAAATCAGAGAGGTGTAAGTACATGTGTTTATTTCCACGTCCTCTATTCTATTACACTGGTCTGCATGTCTGTTTTCTGTCAATACTTGTTGATTTTGATACATAGCTTTAGTGTAACCTGAAATCCAGCACTATAGTACCTGCAACATTACTATTTTTGCTTAATTTATTTGGCTACTCTGAGTCTTTTTTATTTCATGTGAATTTTAGGATTATTTTTATTTCCAAAGAATCAACTCTTTGATCCTTTGTATTATATTTTCTATCTCAATTTCAAAAGTTTCTGCTCTTTATTATTTTATGCCGATTTTTTTAATTCTTTATTTTATTTTATTTTACAGAAGAACAAGTATCATTGAGACAGTTTCAAGACAAATTAACAGGACAGATTCGATAATCAATACATTGCAGACGGTTTTCATGTTTTGGTATTGTACAAGGTGCATACATGATTTTATACTAACAGACATTATTATAGCAGTTGTCTCTAACCAGTAAACTAAGAGAGTGTAGCTGTTTACTTATCTTATTTTTTATACCTGAAATATACCACAGATTCAATAATTAATACTTTCAACCTTGTGATTTTCTATTGTTGTCAATAGTACTAGAAGCTAACATAATATCTTGTCCAACCACTATTAGTGTAAATCTTTCTTGTCAAAGAATTATGCAGAAGCATGGCATATTTATCCTAACTGTACTGTTTATACACACACATCATGATTCTTCCTTTGCATACCCCTTTTTTTGTCTAGACCTGTCAAAGATAGGCACTCCCTTGTCATTAAACCAATTTAGGTGCCTGAACTCGGTGACATAATCCACCACAGTCTAGCATTCCACAATAATAGTGACTTACCCAAAGAAGTAGTTAACTGTAGCCATTTACAACTCAACTTATTATTATGGGCCCACGTTATATACCTCATTTTTATACTTTTCTGCTGGATGGTTAAGACCGATATAGAGCAAGACCTACATACCAAAAATGTAGCTTTTGTTTCTGATGAGGTCAGTGAAGTCCCCTTAGGATTTATCTTGCAATCCTGAACCTTACTCTGCAGATAATTTGTCTGTGTCACCCATGTGGATGAGTCACGGCCAAGACTTGATCAGTTTGCTCTCTGTGAGAGCCTGAGAGAAAGTTTTCTCTCCATGTGACATTCCCCAATCATACTATAGATCATCAGTCTCTTTCCTCTGTGCTCCATAATCTCCTTGATCAGAAAATTTGGGGCATAACTGAGTTTCATGATGTTACTGTATAGGTTCACCTATTTTTCAGTCTCGGCTAATCTTGAAAGGCTAGGGCCAAAATGTTGGCTGACCTTGGGCTCTTCTATTTCTCTAATTTTGATCTGTGAACTTAGGTGGTTAACCATCCAGAAGAAAAGCTGATTAGTACCTTGCAGCATATGTCATTCAGTTTGCCCTAATTATCTGACTCAATTGTTTTTAGTTGTTGTACATTTCTATTTGTATTTCTTCTTTTCACTTCTTATACTAGGGAGACTATACAATATTTGCACATATGTGCCTAGTTTATTTCACTTACGAGTATATGTTCAAGTGGCATCCACTTCAATATAAGTGCTTCAAGTTTATCATTCTTTATAGCTGAGTAATACTTGATTATATAGAAATACCACATCTTTTTCAACCATTCATCATGTGATGGACATCTTGGTTGTTTCCAAGATTTTACTATCACACACTGCGCTGCTATAAACATAGGTACACATATATCACTATGATATGATGTCCTCAGTTCTTCTGGGAAAATCCCCAGTAGGGGGATAGCCAGCTTGAATGGGATTTACAGTCGTACTCTTTTGTGGAGTCTCAACACTGATCTCCACAATGGTTGTACTAGTCTACATTCCCACCAGCAGTGGAGAAATGTTCCCTTTTCCACAAAACCTCTCCAACATTTGTTCTTAGTTGATTTCCGTATGATAGCCATTCTTATTGGAGTGAGAGGGTATCTCACTGTTGTTTTTATTTGCATTTCATGGATGGCTAGTGCTGTGGAGCGTTTTTCCTTTCTTTTTTTATTTTTGTTTTTATTTTTTCATTTTATTGAAGTACAAATGTCAATCAGACAGTTTCAAGACACCTTAACAATGCAGATTTGATAAATTAATACATTGCAAACTGTTTTCATAATGTTTTGGTATTGTACAAGGTGCATACATGATATTATATTTACAGATATTATTTTAGCAGATATCTCTTATCAGTGAATTAACAGTGTAGCTGCTTACTTATCTTGTTTTTTTATACCTGAATTTTATCAAAAATTCAATAATTATTTTCCTAGTGGATGACCGTAGTACTAGAAGCCGACATAATATTCTGTCCAACCACCATTAGTGCAGATCTTGCCTCTCATAGAATTATGTAGAAGCACAGCGTTATCTATCCCAACTGTACTGTCTATACACACACATCATGATTTTTTCTTTCTACACCACTTCCTTTGTCTACACCTGTCAAAGGTGGGCACTCCACTGCCATTCAACTAACTTAGGTGCTTGAACTTGACACCACAATCCAACACAGTCCAGTATTCTACAACCATAGTGAGTTATTCAAAGAATTTGTTGACCAGACACACATGTGTAAATATCGTATAGTCTCCCTAGTATAACAAGCGAAAAGCAGAAATGCAAAAGGTAACGTACAACAAGTAATATCAGTTGAGTCAGATGAGGCAAAGTGAATGGCATATGCTGCAGGATACTGATCAGCTTTTCTTCTGGATGGTTAACAACCTGGGATCACAAGTCAGAGTTGGAGAAATAGAAGAGCCACAAGGCCAGCCAACATTTTGGCCCTAGCCTTTCAAGGTCAGCGAAGACTCAGGACATAGGAGAACTTGTACTAGTTGGGATAGATAACGCTGTGCTTCTACATAATTCTATGATAGGCAAGATCTGCACTAATGGTGGTTGGACAAGATATTATGTCAGCTTTTAGTGCTATGGTCATCCACTAGGTAAATAATTATTGAATTTTTGATATAATTCAGCTATAAAAAACCCTGTAAATATATCATGTATGCAACTTGTACAATACCAAAACGTTATGAAAACAGTTTGCAATGTATTAATTCATCAACTCTGTATGGTTAAGGTGTTTTGAAACTGTCTGATTGACATTTGTATTTTAATAAAATAAAAATAAATGGAAAAAAAATAAATAAGAAAAAAAAAAGAGAACCTGTACTGCAACATCATGAAACTCAGGTGGGCTCCAGGTTTTCGGAACCGGGAGATTGTGGAGCCAGAGAGGAAAGAGATTGAAGTTCTAAAGTGTGCCTGGGGAGAGTCACATGAAGAGAAAACTTTCTCTCAAGCTCTCACCGAGAGCAGGCTGGTCAAGCGTTGGCCGTGACTCATCCACATGGATGAGAGGAAAGAGATTGAAGTTCTAAAGTGTGCCTGGGGAGAGTCACATGAAGAGAAAACTTTCTCTCAAGCTCTCACCGAGAGCAGGCTGGTCAAGTGTTGGCCGTGACTCATCCACATGGATGACACAGACAAAGGATCCACAGAATAATGTACAGGACTACAAGATAAACCCTGAGGGAACTTCACTGACCACATAAGAAACATAAAGTACATGTGTTGGTATATAAGTCTTGATCTATCTAGGTCTTAGCCATCCAGCAGGAAAGTATAAAAATGAAGTATACATCATGAGGCCATAACATTAAGCTGAGCGTTTTTTCATTTATTTATTTGCTTCTTTAATTTCATCCTCTGAGAAGTATGTATTTATCTCAGATGCCCATTTCTGAATTGGGCCTTTAAATTTGAGGGCCCTGTTATATCTTAGTTCTTTATATATTCTAGACAGCAGACCTTTGTCTGATTGCTTATTAGTTTGGATTTTTCCAAAATTTATGGGTTGTCTTTTCACCTTGTTGACAATTACTTTTGACATGAAGCAACTTCTCAAGGATAGTTGCTCCCAGTTGTTGATTCTTTGAAGTGTTTCCGGTGCAAATATATGTTTGTTTATGACCTCTTGACCTACCCCCATATCTTCAAGAGTTTTTCCTACATTCTCTTACAGGAAATTGACTGTTTCTGTTTTAATGTTTAGATCTTTAATCCATTTTGACTTTAACTTAGTGCACTGTGATAGAGCTGGGTCAAGTTTTAGTTTTTGGCATGTAGAAAGCCAGGTTTTCCAGCACCATTTGTTAAAGAGGCTACCTTTCTTACAGTAAGCTTGTTTGGCCCCTTTGTTGAAGATCAGAGTGTGAGTGTGTTTGTAGATGCCTCTGAGCCTTCTAATCTATTCCATTCATCCTCAGATCTATTTCTTTGCCAATACTTTGTTGATTTTATCACAGTGGCTTTGTAGTATAATTTCAAGTCAGTAATTGTGATGCCTCCTGCCTTGTCTTTATTGGCGAAGATTGCCTTTGCTATTCTAGGTCACTTGTGGTTCCAAATACAATTTAGGAACGATTTCTCTAGGTCTGGGAGGTATGCTGGTGGCAGTTTGACAGGGATTTCATGAAATGTGTACTGCAGTTTTGGGAGTATGGCCATCTTCATGATGTTGGTTCTTCCTATCCAGGCACATAGAATATCTTTCCATTTTCTGAAATCCTCTATAATCTCTTTTCTTAGGGTGTTGTAATTTTCTGTGAAAAGTTCTTTGACTTCCCTGGTAAGTGAATTCCAAGGTATTTTATTTTTTGTGGTGCTATTGTAAAGGATATTGTTTCTTTTGTTTCCCTTTCAGTGTGTTTGTTATCTGTGTAGAGGAATGCTATTGACTTTTGAGTATTGACTTTGTATCCTGCTATGCTGCTGAATTTGCATATCAATTGTAGTAGCTTTTTGCAGGAGTTTCATGTGTCTTCCAACTAAAGTATCATGTCATCTTCAAATAGTGATAATTTAACTTCTTCTTTACCTATTCTTATTCCCTTTATTTCTCCCTCTTTTCTAATGGCTGTTGCTATTGATTTCAAAACTATATTGAATAGGAGGGGTGATAGAGGACATCCTTGTCTTGTCCCTGATTTAAGAGTAAATGATATCAGTTTTCCCCATTTAGGATTATATTAGCTTTTGGTTATCATAGATGGCTTTTATCAAGTTAAGGTAGAGTCTACGTGTTCTAATTTTTTGTAGGACTTCGAATATGAATGAGTGTTGGACTTTGTAAAAAGCTTTCTCTGCACCAATTAAGATGATCATGTGGTTTTCATATTCAGTCTATTAATATAGTGTATTACATTTATAGATTTGTGAATACTGAACCATCCTTGCATCCCTGGGATGAATCCTACCTGGTCATGCTGTATGATCTTTTTGATGATGCTGTATTTTAATTGTTAGGATTTTATTGAGTATTTTTGCATCTATGTTCATGAGGGAGATTGGACTACAGTTATCCATTTTAGTTGCTTCTTTCCCTGGTTTTGGAATCAGTATAATACTTTCCTCCAGAAATGATTTTGGGAAGATTGTTTCTTTTTCAATTTCATCAAGGAGTTTGAGGAGTGTAGTGTTTATATCTTCTATAAATTTCTTGTAGAATTCAGCTGTGAATCCATCACGGCCTGTACTTTTCTTTTTCAGTAGGCTTTTTATTACATTTCGTATTTCATTGGCTTATTTAGTGATGTTATATCTTCCTGGTTCAGTTTTGGTAATTTGTACCTTTCTAGGAATCTGTCCATTTCATCTGTGTCTTTTATTCTGTGAGCGTAAAGATTCTCAAATTATCTATTGATAATCTTCTGGATTTCTATTGGGCCTGTGGTGATTTTACTTTTTCATTTCTTTTTGGTTGTATTTGAATTTTTTCTTTCCTTTTTTTGGTGAGGTTGGCTAGAGCCTTATCAACTTTATTTAGTGTTTCAAAGAAACAACTCTTGATTTGTGGATTCTTTGAACTGTTTCCTTCATCTCAATTAATTAATTTCTGCTCTAATCTTTACAATTTCTTCTCATCTTTGCGCTCTGAGGTTTGTTTGCTCTTATTTTTCTAGATGGTGGAGGTGCAAAATTAGGGTGTTTATTCGTTCCCATTCTGTTTTCCTAATGTGTAAGTTCCTAATGTGTCAGTTCCCCATAAGAACCACTTTCATCGCATCCCATAGATTCTGGTAAGTTGTGGTTGAATTTTCATTGAATTGTAGATATTCTTGAATGTCTTGTTTAATTTCTTCTGTGACCTATTGATTGCTGAGTAGGGTGTTGTTTAATTTCCATGAATTTAGCAGGTTTTGCTGGTTTCTTATGTCATTTATTTCCAGTTTCATTGCACTGTGGTTAGATAGTATCATGGGATAATTTCTATTTTCTTGCATAAACTTACATATGACCTCTGGTCAGTATGTGGTCTATTTTGGAAAATAACTCGTGTGCAGCTGAAAACAATGTATATTCAGCAGTGGTTGGGCGGCAAACTCTGCATATGTCTACCAGGTCCATTTGTTTCAAGCTCTGGTTCAGTTCTACTACTTCCTTGCTAATTTTTTTGTCTGGTTGACTTATCTTTTTGAGATAAGAGGCTATTAAGGTCTCCTGTTAAGATTGTGGTATTAGATATTAGATTTTTCATGCCCACTAAGATTTGTCTAGCATAGTTGGGTGCTCTTGTGTTTGGTGCATAGATATTTTTGAGTGTTACCTCTTGCTCTTGTATTTTTCCCTTAACCAATATATAGTGACCTTCTTTGTGTTGTTTGATCATTCTTGGTTTGAAGCTGAGACTGTCTGAGAACAGAATTGCTACTCTTACTTTTTTCTGAGGTGCTCGGGCATGTAGTATTGTTTTCCATCCTTTGACTTTGAGCCTATGAATGTCCTTTTGAATTGAATGTGTTTCTTGTATACAGCATATTGTTGGATTTTGTTTTCTAATCGACTGTGCCAGCCTATTTCTCTTCATTGTTGAACTGAGTCCCTTTACATTGATGGTTATAATTGAAATGTGCTGTCATGTTTGTCATGATATTTACCTGGTGTTGTTTATTCCTTTGTGTCCTGTGTTTAATTTCCTGTCCTGTTTAGTGGGTTCTTTCTCTTCTCATTTGTGGAGTTCTGGTCATTGTGGTCTCTCTCTCTAGAACATCTTTCAGTAGCCTGTGTAGGGATGGCCTTGTTATCATGAAATTCTTTAGGTGTTCTTTGTCATGGAAATATTTCACTTCTTCATCAAACTTGAAAGAGAGTTTTGCAGGGTATAATAGTCTGGCCTGGAATTAGTTTTCATACAGGACTTGAAGAACTCTGCTCCATACTCTTTTTGCCTTCATGGTTTGTGTAGAGAAGTCGGCTGTAATTCTGATGGGTTTTCCTTGGAATGTGATCTGTTTCTTCTCTCTAGCAGCCTTCAGTATATTATTCTTATGTTTGATTTCTTGGATCTTGACTATTATATGTCTCTGTGTTTTTACTTGGGTTGCAGTTATTTGGTGTTCTGTATGCTTCTCTTACCTGAATGTTGGTTTGTTACCTCATATTTGGGAAGTTGTCTGCTGTTATTTCTGCTCATATTCTTTTTATATCATTTTTATTGACTTCATTCTCATTGATGCCAATTATTCTCACATTGTTCATATTGGCATCATCTTTCAGGTGATGGATTATTTTTTCCTGCATTCTCGTTTTTAAGAGATCCTTT
Organism: Ctenomys sociabilis; assembly: GCA_004027165.1. NCBI lineage: Eukaryota > Metazoa > Chordata > Mammalia > Rodentia > Ctenomyidae > Ctenomys > Ctenomys sociabilis. The sequence continues at coordinate 40,623 of PVKA01012942.1, read as the reverse complement.
CTCATCTTTTCACTAGCTGCACCAGCATCCTCAAGATCTGAAAGTCTGTGTTTGCTTTCACTCACACGGTGTTTTAGCCTTGTGACTGATATTTTTAGTTCTTCTATATGTTTTTGACTCTGCTTCATGCTTCCTATATTTTTTCTGTATTGCTCATTCAGGATTCTGTCATATTTCTGATATCCTCTATTTTTTTTTGTCAATGTCTTCTTTAGAGGGAGCTATTAATTCTTTTTCTGCAGAGTTTCTTCCATATTGGGTTTCCTCCATATATTTCTGGAATTGTTTCTGTATTTTTACTGGTTTAGATTCGTTTTGCAGTAGATATTTTAGGATATTTGGGTGCATTATTTGGTTATGTATATGAGACTTCTAAGTTAAGCAATCAGTCATAAAATTTACTCCTACAACTGTGTGCATTGAATCTGCCAGATTCTGATATGTTGTGCTTCCATTTCTATTTGGTTTTAGAATTTTTAATATTTTTGCAAATGCCTGTAATATCTATTGTAGATACAGTGTTCTTTAAGCCTAGTGTTTCTTTTTTTGAAGTTTTTAGGCCTAGATGACCTGTCAGTTTGCAAGAGTTGAGTATCAGTGTCTCTTGCTCTGGTTCTATAGAATCTGTCTTTTTATGAAATATTTTTATGAAATTGGGTACACTGTCATTCTATGCACATATGTTTATAATTGTTATATTTTTTTAGTAAATTATTCCCTTTTTCAATGTAGTGGCTGTCTCTTCTGATATTCCAGTTTGACATAAACTTTGTCAGATATAAAAATAACTAGTTCTGCTTGACTTGAGATTTCTGCTTGCAGTCTCACTTTACACCTTTTCTCCTTCAGTCTGTTGATCTCTTGTTAGAAGAGTTGTGTCTCTTGCCAGAAACATAAAGAGTGGACTTGAAATTTTCTGCCAATATGCCTCTTTGTGTTTCCTGTGAATGAGTGTCTGCTTATGTTATTTTTCAGTATTCAAAGGTGTGTACTAATTCCCATGACTTTGTGGTTCTTCCAGTGTTTGATATATGTATGCTTCTCATTTATTTAATTACTCTTTGAGAGAGATTTATTTTTCTCCTTCAGCCTCAAGTTAGTTATTATCCTTATCATCTCTGCTCAGATTGCTTTTTCTATTTTCTTCAGTGCTAGCTTGGTGATCATGGATTTCTTTGGTTTATCTTTGTCATGGAAGTTCTTTATTTCTCTCTCAATTTTTCAAGATATAGCAATCTGTCCTGACAATATGTTCTTTCAAGAATTGAAGGATTTAATTCCAAATGTCCCTTCCTTTGCAGGTTTCTGTTGAGAAATCTTGTTATACTGGTAGATTTAACCTTGTCAGGATTTCGAGTTTCTCTCTAAAAGTTTTCAATGTCCATTCTCTGATATAAATTTCTGGCATTGTAATAATGTCAGGTCATGGAGAGTTTTCTTTCTGCCCATGTCTATTTGGAGTTCAAAATGGCTCTCAGCTGGGAATTCATCTCATTTCCCAGGTGTGGGAAATTTTCTGCAATAATTTTTAGGATGAGTATTTTTGTCATTCTTTAAAGCTGTGTTTTGACACCATATTTTAGGCTAATGATTCTTTGTTGTTTAATTTTTCTAGGACTATTGGATAATCTCTTTTCTCTATGTTTTTTCCTTTTTCAATATTACTGATTCATCTGGTATTTCCACCTTGTCTTCAAGTTCTCATATACTTTTGTTTGACCCATCTTGCTTCCTGTGGAAACTTTAAAACTTCTTTTGACTTATTGAGGTTTTCAAGTCTAGGATTTCTTTGTGCTTCTCTATATCTTTATGTATATATTTCTTTATATCTTCAGAAGTATTCTTTCAAATTCTGTATTGTCTTCATTAACTAATTTAGTTATTTCTATCTGCTATGAGCTAATTGATTAACTTAGAAAACAATTATTTTCCCTGCTAATTTGTCTCTTCTTTGATTGTATTGATTATTTAAACTATCAATTTGTTAAATTCTTTTTTGAAATTGTGTTCACTTTAGTGTGGGATTAGCTTTCAGGAGCACTTGTATCCTTGTGACCTAGATCACTGAGATGGAAAGTTCCACCACTATTGTGCTAAGATTTCTTCATCAAGAGCCTTCTACCCTGTGTTGTCCCTTTGGCTCTGCATGAAACTGTATCAAAGCTCCCACTCTGCCTCTTGGAAACCCTAGGTTCAGTTCCTCACTCTGCCTTCCAGAGAATTTGTATCAGTAACTGAACAATCAAAGAACCAAAACTATATCAAAGCTTAATTAAACATATTTTAAATATTTACACCTACCTGAGGAAGATAAAGGAAAAAGAGTAATGCATTAAAGTTTAGGGGAAAAGTTAAGAAAAAAGGAAGAACAATAAAGAAATGATGATATTTATTTACTATGAAAGACAGGGAATGCAAAGAGAAGGAAATAAAGATTAGGAAAAGGAATATTAACAGTACATTTTTCTTTTTTAAAAAGTGTATTTTGTGCAGGGTCTTATTATGCAGCTCAGCCTCCTAGTAACCCTTTTGTTTTCAAGTGTCCCAGTGCTGGGATTACAGGGTCGCACTACTATGCACCGACTAGGTCACTGGTTTATCATATCTGGTGTCTGGGCCAGTGTGTCATGTGGGAATATTAACAGAAAAGGAGAGGAGCTATACAAAAATCTAATTTAATTAATAAATTTGCAAAATAACAATGTTAGGTGGGCCCAGAAACAATTTCTGTTGCAGAAAACATGCCCCAAATGGTAGGACACCACAGAGGCAAAAACAATAATTAAAACTTGTACACAGCCACATACACCTGTATTTTCACTCCCACACAGAAAGATAACCAAGAGAAAATTGTTTTAATGATGGTATTTATCATTACAAGAAAAATAAATGGAAAGGATGGGGGATTTATGATATGAGGAGAAATAAAGAAGAAACAGGACAGCCATATAACAGTAAAGTGATTACATCTTAACCATTTGTCTAACAGTAAGTGTACAACTGTAAAATGAGAAAAGATAGAGGGAGACTAAACTTAATTAATGAAGTAAAAGAGGCACACACATTTTGCAAAACCATGAAATATCTTGGTGTAAGGGAACATGATATAGTAAAACACTGTAGAAGCAAAAGTAATAACAAATGCTTGAAAATATATAAATACATACAACCCGGGAACATACAAAAAAATACAGACACAAATGTGCACACATGCACACACACACACACACACACACACACACACATTCAATATTTCTGCTTGTGGTAGTATGTACATTGGACTCGAATTTTGTATGTTGTTGAATAAAGTGCCTATTATGAAAATCTTTTTATTCTTCAGTTCAAAGTTCTCCTCTGCCTCTGCCCAAGTAGAAGAGGCCATTTAGAACAAGCAAGAGGCCCAATACTGCTCCTCTGCATTGGTGCATGAGAATTAGGCTCACCAATAATAAATGGAATAACCAGCTCCCATCTCCTGATTTAATCTCGGCATATCCTGGAATGAGAGGGCTGGAAAATTCAGGATGTCCCTTGAATCTGTCTTATAAGTAGTCCATGGACAGGTGGACCAAAGCTCCATCAATTTAGATGAACACAGTTGAAGGCATAAGTGTACTTCAAATACAGTATGGTTTCTACCATACTTACCCTGAATGCCTCTGAGCAGAGGGGACAGGATGGTCGCCCCTGCAGGAGCACTTCTAGATTTGCCCACTTCCTGCCACAAAGTGTCATGTAGGTGAATACATTGCCTGTGCTGTATTCAAGCCCTGCCTGCTTCTCATTTTGCTTTTGCCCAGTTGAGATTTTCCCTCAGTATTGTTCGATTTTCTAGGATCTAGAGCTTTATCTTTTTCTATCTTTTGATTTTTACTTATGCAATATCATAGTTACCTTTTTCAAGGGCCCAAATTATCAGGGTATGTTACATCTCTCTTCCTGCATAGCACAGAGGCAGTTACAAATAACAGGTATAGAAAGTGATGAGATTTTCTGAGTTCAAGCATAGGGCATTGGGATGCCTTTTCACTTTAATTCTGCCCAAGTACATTTCCTGAATGTTCCACTAAATCAAGTGGGAGAGTGTTTCTAGGATGGCTTCCCAATCTGACCCTATTTAAATCTGGAAAGATAAAATGGAACTTATCACTCTTGTCTCTGTTCATTTGGCCACATTCAGACCTCCCATCTGCTTAGACTCTGCCTCTCCAATAGCAGAATAAGTGCCCACAAAAGTTTGCTAAAATATTCCATTAATTGCTGCATGGGAGGGGAAGATATCCTGTCTCCACTGATCTGCAGTTCATTCAGTGCTGGAGTGTGTTGCTTCACGTAAATTACTTAGCTTTCTAAACACCAATATTTCAGAGTTTCATGCCATTGCTAAGTTTCTCAAGTTTCAAGATTCTGATTTTCTATCATAGCTCAATATCCTCACAAATAACATGGATCCATAGTTTCACTTGAATATTCTTGAATGACTTTTGTGCTCAGGCTTTTCCCAGGTCACTTGCAACATTGTTAAAGGACAACATCTCTAACTCATTTCTTACTGTACTTCCAGAAGGCCAACCCGCTTTTTCCTCAAGCTGTTGGTCATGGTGAAGAAGAGTAGAGCTCTCATGATGGTGAGATCCACTATTTCTGTCATATGTTAGAAGCCAAATTTTCAACTGGAAAAAATGGATTGGCCTTCTGAAATGCTTGTAAAAACATCTTAGTTGGCACCTCAATGTTTTCATTCATTCAGCTTCAGGAAATCAATTTCATTATGCTACCAATGTGGTTCTCTGATTTCCAAACTTTGCTTTTGTTTAATAATTCAACAACTTTAAGACTTTAGTATCTTTTGCAAATCAACAGCATCACTCAAGAGCACCACCAGATTCCCATTATCTTTATAATTAATAATTTATACCTCATCTTAAAACCTTGGCATACTGTGCTTGCTGCACAGCCACTTACCCTAGTTTTCACCCTGGTTCACTACTTAGGAAAATTTTCACAGTTTGAATTCTATGAAATTACAGGAACAACTAGAGCTCTGGTAACACTAGTGACAGCATCTTTGGCTGGCTTTGGATCACCTTTCAGTTATGCTTTCGCAAACCATTCTTGACCTCACAGTTCAGTTGGCATTCCTCACAAAGCAGACCTGTGATGGAGCCTTTTGCGCAGGATGCTTATTTAGAATCCCATTGGAGAACTGGGGAAGTGCATTTAGCAAAAGGAATGGTTTGCAATGTAGCAGTTAGAACCTTATTCAATGTGGCTCCCACAAGCTTCAGACCTGTGATAGTCTTTCAAATTATTTCCTTTGGTAAGGAAACTGTACCTTTATTTATTCACAGGAAACATCCACTGGTTGTGGACTGCCTCTGCAGAAGGAGTAGAACCTTGGGCCACAAACAACTTTAGGTTCTCAAAGAGAACAGCTCTTAGTAATTACAATATTCATTGCACTCCAACTAGACTCTGGACTTCTCTTTCATCAGAATGTGCAACTTACTCATCTGCATACTCAGTGGCTAGGAGAGTGTCCAGTCTTCTAGTAGGTGATCAATATCTTCTTGCTATATAAACACAGTACTAGGTTTTGACCAGTGTAACTGCTAGTCAAAGCTTTAAAGCACTTACTTTTTATTTAAGTAAAAGAAAACAGAAAGAATCTTCCATTTGCATGCAGATTTATTATTACCAATCTATTTTTTCTTTGTTATATCAATTCATACTTTTTGAGAGCTTTAACATGTGGTAGGCACTATGAAACACATTAAGGCAAATGGCTTCTCTTAATGGAAGATGTATTTTAACCTTATTTTGTTAAGGAAAACAGCTAGCTCTCTTTTTCTTTTCTATGGTCTGTCATGAGAAGGAACCATGAAAGTGGATGTTGTCTTATGAGCTTTAAGCCTCCACTAACCACTATAATAAAATCTCCCTTGTTTCTCAAGGGCTAACATTTGCTGGATGGAAGGAAATCATGATAATTTTAGTGTTAGTCACTCCCATCTGTGTGTTTAGGGCTTTCATTGTATTAAAAGTTGAATATAGACTAGAAACAGAAACAATAGATACATAAAAGAGACACTTATTGAAATTATTATTTAAACTAAGAATTTTCTGTTGCAGTCCAGTGTTGTAGCATGTACTGATAGAAATAAGGAAAACATTAATATGCTTTATCAGAAACAGTCCATGGCAGAGCAGCCAGGAGACAAGAGATGTAGCCATGATTTTTATCTCATTTAGATTACTAGTCTTCTGGGTGGCATCACCCATACCCAGATGATCCTTCTTGTTATCCACAACTAGAACTATGCTAAACTCACCACAGGACTAACTTAATACCATACACTCAATCCAGGTATCACATACTGGATTTCTTTTTTGTAACTCTTTTCTGTAAGTCACAGTTAAACTTTTATGAATAACAACAACAATTGTGGTTGTTCATTCACTTGTGTACATTGCAGTGAACAGTGGCACATCATTATCCAAACTGACAGCTGCCTAGAAACTATAAGCTCACTGTCATCAATCATGTTTGCATTTGTAATTGACTTATTGCTCAAACTACCCAGTTTGAAAAGATGTGCAATACCCAGATCCTCAGATGAAAACGGAAACATCTCTCAAATAGTGCTTTTGTTTGTAAAATAGACTATTGCTTCAATGAACAGTAGTAACTTTGTGTAGTAGATTTGTGCTATTATAAAATCAGTACAACACAGAGAAAGCCATTCCATCTCATTGAAGCTTTTCAAAATCAAATTTTTTGTCTCCCTGAAACATGTTAAAAGAGCTACCACATTGACTTATTTAAGCAATTGATATAAATATTTGCTTATTTGAATTAAAGATAGATATCCCAGGAGTCACTGATGTGATAAAAAGCAAAGAGATTGCCCTTTGGCTGAGCTAGCATGCATCTGCTTTCCTATGAACTTGAGGCAGTATGTTAGCCAGGGCTGGAGGGAAATTTAGATCTGTGCTGTACTCCCTCTGGCTGCTAATCTTATCTTAGAGGGGTTCTTTAATGCAAATATGATAATATACTACTTACAATATAAATTATTATTATATTTTTGGTAGTCTGTATGAGCCTTGAGGACTAAAACATAAAATTTGCATTGTTGACATAGGCAATGCTGCTTTGGAGAAGGCTAGAGTTTGAATTTTCTTGAATAATTAAATAAATAACAGAAAGACTTAAAATCCGAGAGTTCACTCTTTATCGTTGCTACCTCTGGCTGTCCCTTTTTGTTTTATTTTCTCGTTATACCTGAAAACAAGTCAAAATATTCCCCCATGAGCATTTAAAATACTTTTGTCCTCACTTGCTATGTAAGTTATTGATCCAGTCAGTGATTTTTTTTCTTCATTTCATTGTGTGAGGCTCATCATGGGATCTTGTTAAAATGCAGGGTTTCTTTATTCAGGACATTTAAGCCAGCACCTGAGTCTCTGTCTTTCCCCCAGGGTTCCAGATGCTGCTGCAGGTGGTGATCTATGAGATGTAATTCACTGACGAGAGTGTAGTTACTATGACCTCCCACTGCTGAACTATTAGTATGTGGAACATACAGGTGGGAGTGGAAGCCATGGATAAAAATAGCTTATTCAAGCCTATGAAGAATGAAAAGCAGGGCATTTTCTCAGAAGACTGGACATGGAATGTTTGAGCGAATGTGGGATTTGAAAGGAAAACATGATGAAAATGACTCTAGGAGAAAAACAACTTTCAAGAATAGAAAAAGTTCCAACTCTTGGTCTCCTTCACATTTGACAAAGCTCTATTTCTCATTTTTTTTTCTCTGACTGCCTCTTTTTAAAAACCTATTATCCCTTCCTTTTATTCTTTATCCGTTTTCCCATATCATTTGCAAATGGTCTCCCTATTTCCTGTTATTTAACCTTTATTTTCCTCCATCTATATATTTTCATTTTCTCATATAAGAAAAGCTACATGATACTGAAACCTGTTTGTCTGATTGATGTCATGTAGTATTATAATCTCAGGGTGCATCCATTTTCCTATCAATCAGTGCAGTTTGTCCTTCTCTATGAGAGCAGTGCTTCACTGTATATAAATAGCACACTGTCTTTATCCATTAAGCCATTAATGGACATATAAGCTGTTTCAAGATTTATCTATTATAAATTATATTGCTATAAACATAGATATGGCTATGACATTATGGCATGATGTCTTTAAACCTTTTAGAAGTTCCTAAAAGTGGAGTCACTTGGTCAAATGGAATGTCTGCTTTCTTTTTTTTTGAGGAATTTCCATACTGATCTCCATAGTGGTCGTACTCGTTTATATCCCACCAACAGTGTACAAAGATTTCAGAATGATGAAAGTGGAAAGGAACAAAAAAGATTTAACACATGTTGTATTCATATACAAAATTCCTATAAATGCTGTAATCATTGTGTACTGAAAATATGTACCAATAAAAATACAAAGGATCGGGGAGATGGCTCAGTAGAATAAATGCTTGCCTGGTAAGCACAGGGTTCTAAGTTTAATCTTTGGTACCGAAAACAAAAACAAAAAACAAAACAAGACAGAAATATTTAAAAATTTCAAATCAAACAAGAATTTAAATTTATAAAATAGCAAAACTGGGGGGAGCCGGGGAGATGGCTCAGTGGAGTAAGTACTTCCCTGGCAAGTGCAAGGGCCTAAGTTCAATCCCCGGTTCTGCCAAAAAATAAATAAATAAATAAAATAGCAAAACTGGGGCCAGGGAGATAATTCAGTAGAATATGAGCTTGCCTGGGAAGCACAAGGGCCTGAGTTCAATTTTTTTGCCAAAAAAAAAAAAAATTAAATTAAATAAATGAAATTGCACAATTGCCATCATGTTTCTTCATACAGTCTCAGCCTTTTGGGGGTGGAGGCTACTGGGGATCAAACCCATGACCTTAGCTTGCCAGGCAGGCACTTAGGCCATCGAGCTATTTTCCCAGCTTGTAATCTCAGTCTTGAAATTGATTTCATTTCCTGAAAATGTCAATTGATATCATTTCAATATTCTTTTTGAGGTGCTTAATGATACCTAGGACTATATGGTAGAAATAGTGGGGTGTTGAGCTGTAGGATTTACAGCAAAGCTGGGTCTTCTGAGTTTAAAAGAGAGATATTCAATGTTTGGACAAAACTAAGAAAAGTTTTATTTAAACCCTGCAAAAACTACTCTGATTCATGAGGCTATTGCTTCAATGGGTGTCATTTCCTAATTAAAAATACAGATTAATTAGATGTTCTCAAAATGCTCTCAACTTTCATACCCTATAATATTCCTATTCCAGTGAATGTGATAGTTGTGGTGCTGCTTAACAGTCTAGTTGCTGAACTCTCAGGACTTTGCATTATCCGTGGAACCCTGATGCACACTAGACCTACACATGGTAAATCACAATTAGATTTCCTTCTATCTGATCCTTTCTCTTTAAACCTACACTTAAATTCTTCAGTAAACAATGGTTCTATTTCTTCCTCCCCCCTCACGTTATTCACTTAATACGTCTTTAAGTTGCTTATTCTATCACCAGTTAGATGTTAGCAATTTAGCTCATCTTTAATTCAAACCTTTCAAGTTTTTTCCTAACTTCTGGAAAAAAATGGTGAACCACCTGTGATCTATGTGATTTCTTAGAATGAAAAAAGTCAGAAGCATAAAACATTTTGGATTTGAACAAATGCTACAAAAAGCAATGATACAACACCCTTGCTTAAAGTAAAACTAAAGCATAAATGAAAGATGCAAAAATCAAGAATTCTTGAAAAATGATCATTCAGTTCATACACATGCACAAACAATTCTTTCTAATTAATACTTTATAAATACATATTTAAAGTAAGATTAAATATTTTAATATTTTTGAGGATATGAAAAACTGGTTGGTACCTAAACATAATTACACATCCATCAGTTTTTCATTACTATGACAAAATACCAGATTCAAATATCGTAAAAGATACTTACTTTGGATCACTGCTTTAGAGACGTCAGCCCATAGTGGACTTCCTCTGTTGTTTTAGAGGGCAGGGTGCATGCATTAGTCACTGTCCAGCAACTGTGGCAAAATCCCTGAAAGTGGCAGCCCAAAGCAGGAGAGGTTCACTGTGGCTCAGACTTTCAGAATTTCACTCTATGCTTAGTTACCAGCAAGGCAGAAACCACACAGGACAGTGTCTTGGCCACAGGAAGTACTTGTCACAGTGACAGGAAGTAGAGAGAGAGAGGAGAAGTCCCCACCACAATAGTAAGCGCTTTTAAGTCATTTCCTCAGTGACCACTCCTTCTGAACAGGCCCCACCTCTGAACAGCAAATTCAACTATGAATTCATAAACAGAAAACTTGGCTGGTCTATACAGCACCTCCATGGTTCCATCATCTGCCAAACACAACACTCTTGGGACACATTTTAGATCTACTCTGTAGGAGTGGGCAAAAGATTGTGATAAGAAGTTTATGGTGAAACAAACCTGCTCACATCATGCTGACCAGCAAACACGAAGGCTGTGATTTCAATATCTCCTTTAAAACCATACCCTCTGTCTCAGTTACTCTTCTCTTTTTGCTGGGACCTGACACTCAAAATGAAGGAAGGAAAGATGTAGCTCACAGTTACTGGAAGTTTCAGTCCATACTTGTCTGGCTCCAATGCAGAGTGGCAACTGGCACAGAACAACATTTCAAGGTGGTAGCAAAGAGCAGGGAGGAGCCCAGGGAGGAACAGCACTAATAATGACAACAAAGAGGAAGTCTGTTACCATTAAGTTGCATTTAGGCTCTCTGTCCCAGGCTGGGAGTAGCGCTCACACTCACAATCCCAACCCAAGTGAATCATGAGTTAATCACAAGCTCTAGAAGTCTGCCTCATGACTGCATGAGGCTTTGGGAGGAAAATGCACACAAACCGTCACATCCTCAGTGATCCGATTTTCTTTGTGAAGCTTCACTTTCTAAAATTTCTACCACCTCTGAACTGTTTGGGGAGTAAGCCTGCAAGACATGAACCTTAATCAGGCACTTAAGATCCCAATCCTGAGAGTAGCTAAAATTGTAGAACTGTCATATGAAGCAAAGCACAACTTACGTTATTAAAAAAACCTTTATTCCTGAGAAGTATAGATAATTATTAGAAAAATTAAAAATTAAAGCAAAATATAAGCAAGAAATATTCTGTTATGACAACTAGGTATTTTATTAGCAGATATGATGCTTATTAATAATTAATAACAATCAACTCTCCACTAGCTAATCAATAAATTAAGTTATTACTATAAATTCAATTTTGAAAATGACTGAGAATAATGCTAATATAAAATGTACTGTGATGAAAATATAATAATGCTACAATTATGAGCTGAAATTTACAATAGTATATAGCACATAAATTGCAATTAAATGTAGAGTACTATAATAATAAGTTACAAATCCCACCAAGAGAATCATATATATTCACATTGGATAAAGTTAATAATGATACACTGACAATTATTGCTGTGATTATAGTAATTTTTCTTATATAATCATTTACATTATAGAAAATATTTGTTTTATCTTTTAAAATATTTTTAAATAAAGATGAAACCTCAATATTTAGATCATACAGTGAAATGTAAATGCTAATTTGAATATTAAACAATTATTCCACGAGGTAATTATTTCAGTCCCAAGCTTTCTGGCAACTAAACCACAAAGAGATCAAATAAGTTGCAAGAATGCTTCAATTGCAGGGAGCACATGTATGTGACAGTGGTAATAAGGAGAATATTTCCATGTCTAAAATAATAAAATAATTAATATGTGGTTCTTTTTATAAAAGAAGAGAAAGAATGGTGTTTTAGAGTATACTTTAAATTCCTTGGAAATTAGTTTCTAACATTCTAAGTGGCCTAGCTAGCACTCAATTTGGAATTGAACTATCTGATAAGTGTTAATTTATTCACACGATTTCCTTACTTGGAAATATCTACAAAACCCACTTTTGGCAAGAATATACCCTTGGCAGAAACACTGTAGGAGCCATATGTGAAGCATTTATTGACAGTTTCTTAACCAGTGCTGTACACAGTCTTTTTTCAGGCTGAGATACAGTGGATCAAGGAACAAAAAAACAGATGGAATCATTGTTTGACATTTTTGAGAACAGAGATAGAGTCTGATAAGTAAAGTAGACAGTGCTGCACGCCTTAGTGTAGTGTGGGACACCCTTCAGCTCGATCAGTGAACTCAGGTGGTTATGAACTATGCCAAGGAAGCGTGCTGCAAAGCATACCATAAATCATGAATCATGAGAACTGCATTTCATTGTGGTTCCCTGTGCAGCCACATCAGATTCCAGACATTTAAGAAACGTCACCGAAAGAGGTGAACCTTGTGCCTATGGTTAGGGTCCTATGACCAAGGAGTGTGGAAGCACTGAAGCCGTATGCCCAGGTATACTATGGTGAACTCAGCAGTAAAGCACTAAACAGCATTTAGAAGCGATGTGCATAGAAAATGGCTTGACAAACATTTTCAGTCTCCAACATGACAGTTCTGCCCCACACTGCTGTTTATATGGCACTTTCAATCAAATAAAAGACAAAGTATGTCCTCATTCACCTTATTCACTGGGTCTGGAACAGTGTAACTTCAGGGTCTTCTCCAGAGCCAAGATGACCGTGAAAGGCAACCATTTTGAACTCATTCAGGTGATTAAAGTAGCCACAACAGCACTGCTCAGAACACTTAAGAAAAAGCACTTCCAGAGCTGCTTCAGCATGGGGTAAGAAAGCAAGAAAAGGTTCTTCAAGAGAGGAAAGCATTTAGAAGATTAATGACAGTGTATCTTTTGCTGTGATTATGTATTATTTGATAAGAAAACATAAGACTATCGAGGTAGCTCCATGGCCTAAGCCCTTGCTCACGCAAGCACAGGGACAGAGTTCAATCCCTGGCACCACATACCACATTGGCCCTTCCCCTGGATGCACAGAGCCAGCCACCAAGTCCTGGCCTGGTGCCACATGCCTGTAATCCCAGTGCTGGGGAGGCTGAAGCAGGAGGATTACTGCAAGTCCAAGCTGTGAGTGAGACCCTGTACCAAATACATAAAATTAAATTTTAAAAAAGATAAAGAAAATTTTATAATAAGATGATAGGAAAATAATTATAGTTAATACATTGCATACTATTACCTTTAATGTATTCAGAGTAAAGGATAACTGTAAAAATTATCCAATTGAAATAAATACAAACCTTCCTTTTCTATGAACTGAGCACATGGATAGTATAATTAACTTGCATGTTTTTCTCTTTGCCCTTCTTTTCCTTTCCCTTTTTCAGTTCCTTTTTCCTTGTTAACAGTATCTTCCATCTCACAATATATGTTGTACACTTTTGGCCTTACACTCTCAGCTTCTCACACCTCTGAGACAATATGTTATTTATCCATGTGAGTCTGATTTATTTCACTAATGAGTATGACCTCAAGTTGCATCCGTTTACCTATGAAAGTCTCAACTTTATCCTTCTTTAGAGATGATTAGTACTCCATTGTATAAAAACACCATATCTTTTAAATGTATTTCTTGATTAATGGGCATTTGGGTTCTTTCCAAGATTTATCTATTGTAAATCGTGCTGCTATTAACATGGGTACACATATATCACAGGGGTATGATATTTTTAATTCTTCTGGGAAGATACCCAGAGGGGAATAGTTGGATCAAAAGGGATTTCAATTCCTAGCTTTCTGAGGATTCTTCAGCTGATTTCCACCAACAGTGCAGAAGTGTTTCATTTTCACTATAGCCTCACCAGCATTTGTAATTTTTTGATTTCTTGGTGATAACCATTCTTTCTGGGACGTGATGGCTTCTCAGTGATTAAATTCTAATCTTCTAAATGACTTTTTAATATGTTTATTTTCCCACTTGCACTTCTTCATCTGAGAATAATTTATGGCCATTTTTGAATGGGTCTTTGAATTTGGGAGACCCTGATTATTTTTTCAATTCTTTATATTCTAAATATAAATCCTTTTTTGAGGAACAATTGGCTAATTTTTTTCCCACTTTTTATTGATTTCTCACTGTTGGTAATCTCTTTTGATGGAAAAAAGCTGTTTCTTAAGATGACATCCCACTTGTTGAGTTTGTGAAGTATTTCCCATGCAGTTTGGTTTTTTATTATGAAGTCTCTTCCTACATGGACGTCTTCATGATTTCTGCTTTTTTTCTCTACCTGTAAATTGAGTGCTTCTGTTTTAATATTTAGATCTCTATCCATTTTGACTTTTGTTTAGTGCGTAGTGATAGGCGTGGGTCTAGTTTTAGACCTTGAGAGATGTAAAGTCAGTTTTTCCAGGACCACTTACTAAAGAATGTGTCTTTCTTCCACTGAGGATATTCGACCCATTTGTCAAAGATAAGATGGCTGAGTGAGCTTCTAGTTGTGCCTGCATCTTCTAACTTGTTCCACTGATCCTCAGGTCTGTTTTATTGCCAGTACCATGCTAATTTTATCACAGTAACTTTGTAGTATAATTTCACGTCAGGGATTTTGATGCATCCTGCTTTTTCTTTGTTGCCTAGAATTGCTTTTGTATTCTAGGTCTCTTCTGGTTTTAAATGAATTTTAGTAATGTTTCCTCTAGTTTTGTGTGGTGTGTTAGTGGTATTTTGATTGGATTGCATTAAATCTGTATATCGATTTTGGGAATATGGCCATTTGAAAAATGTTCATTCTTCCTGCCCATGAACAAGAGATATGTCTCCATCTTCTGCTATACTCTTCAATCTCCCTCTCTCTCTCTCTCTCTCTTTTTGGCAGAACTGGGGATTGAACTCAGGCCCTTGTGCTTGCCAGGCAAGCGTTTATTCTACTGAGCTATCTCCCTAGCCCCAAACATTTATTTATTTATTTATTTATTTATTTGTTTGTTTGTTTGTTTTGGAACTGGGGATTAAATTCATGCCCTTGTATTAGCCAGGCAAGTATTTATTCTACTGAGCTATCTCCCTGGCGCAATCTCCTTTTTCAGAGTACTATAATTTTCAATGTATAGATCTTTTACTTCTTTTGCTAGATTTATTTTAATTATTTCATTTTTTTGATGCTTAGTGAAGGGTGTGATTTCTCTAATTTCACTCTCAGTAAATTTGCTCTTTGTGTACAAGAATGTTATAAATTTTGGGGTGTTGAATTTATATCCAGCTATGCTACTGATTTTGGTTATTAAATCTAGAAGTATTTCTGTGGACTTTTTGAGACCTTTTATGTAAAGTATGTCACTGCAAAAAATGATATTTTCAATTTTTCCTTTCCTATCCTTATTCCTTTTATTTATCTCTATTGTCTAATTTTTCTAGCTAATGTTTCTGGACCTATATTGAATAAGAGTGGTAATAAAAGGCACCCTTGTCTTGTATTTGATTTTAGAGTGCAAGCTTTCAGGTTTTGTTAATTTAGAATGATGCTGCTGTTGGTTTGTTATAGATGGCTTTTATCAGATTGAGCTAAAGTCCAACTATTTTGATTTTCTCCAGGATTTATTTTTTTTTTATATTTGTCTTACTTTTATTAATTGGTGTATGTTGAACCATCACTTAATCCTAGGATGAGTCCCACTTGCTCACAAAGTATAGTCTTCTGAATTATTTGTTGCACAGTGTTCAGTAGTATTTATTGGTTTTGCACACATGTTCATTAAGGAGATTGAATTGTGATTCTCTTTTTGGTTGGGTGTTTCTTTTGTTTTGATATCAGAGTAATACTTGGTGCCTGGAACTAGCTAGGGACAATTACATCCCTTTCAATTTCATTAAAGAGCTTTGGGAGTATTGATACTGAATCTCTAAATATATTGTACAATTTCACAGTAAATCCATCAGAATCTAGGCTTTTCTTTCTTGGTAATTTAAATTACACTTCCATTAATGGATATTGGGAGGTAACTTTTTAAAAAAAATATCTTCTTGATTCAACTTTAAAAATTCATACATATTTAGGAATCTATTTATATTTTCTGAGTCTTTCATCCTGTAAGACAAAAGATTTGCAAAGTAAGAATTGTTGATCTTCTGAATTTCTACCAGATCTGCAGTGATTTTACTATTTTTATTCCTCAGTGCATGAATTTGAGTCTTTTCTTTCCTTTTTTGATAAGAATAGCTAAGAATTCATCAGTTTTATTTATTCTTTTTAAGAACGAAAACTTCATTCATGAATTCTATGTAAGGTTTTCTTCATTTCTTTAGTGTTTGTGCTCTGATCTTTATTATTTCACCTCTTGTATGGGTTTGGGCTTAAATTGCTCTTCTTACCTAGAAGTTTGAGGAACCAAATTATTTTGTTTATTTGTGCTTGTTCTATTTCCCTGATGTGAAAATTCACCACTGTAAATTTCTCTCTTAGAACTGCTTTTATTATATCACAAAGGTTCCGGAATGTGGCACCTGCATTTCCATCTGATTATAGATATTGTTTAACTTCTTTAATTTCATCTGCAACGCACTCAGTATTTAGGAGAGAATTATTCAATTTTCATGTGTTTATGCAGTATATGTAGGTTTTTTGTCATTAATTTCCAAATGCATGTAATTGCACTTTGGTTAGATGATATGCATAGGATAATTTCAATTCCTTTGCATTTATGTAAGCCTATTCTTTGGGCTAGCGTATGGTCAATTTTAGAGACCATCTCATGCATTTCTGAGAAGAATGTACATTCTGATATTGGGTGGTGCACTCTGCAAAGGTCTACTAAGCGCATTTGTTCACAAGTTTGGTTTAGTTATGTTATTTTCCTGCTGTTTGTCTAGTTGATCTATCTCTGTGACAGTAAAGTATTAAGGTCCCCCATTACAATTCGTTATTGTTCATTTGATTTTTTGTGTCTATTAATATTTGTCTTATATAGCTGGGTGTGCCCATGTTTGATACATACGTATTTATTATTGTTAGCTCTTTCTATTGATATTTTACTCTAACAAGTATGTAATGACCTTTTTTCATCTCTTTTTTTCATTCTTAATTTGAAGTTCACAATACCTGCAAAGATAACAACTATTCTACTATTTTCTGGTTTCTTGTTGCATGGAGTATTATTTTCCATACTTTGACTTTCAGTCTATGGATTTCTTTTTGAGCTAAATATGTTTCCTATATGAAGCATATCAGTGGATTTTGTTTTTTGATCTATTCTGCCCATCTGTTTCTTTCGATTGGTATATTGAGGCTTTTGTTATATATTGGCCTATCTTTGTTATGTTATTTTTCTGCTGCTGTTTCCCTCCATTTAACTACTTTCCCTGCTTAATGGTCTCTTTCCGTTGTTCCTGGTATTGTGGTCACTTTTATCTCAACCTACAGTTTCTTCTGGTGTTCTGTGCAGGGTTGGTTTTGTGGTCATGAATTTCTTCAGTTACTCCTTGTCAGGGAACCATCTTATTTCTCCATTAATTTTAAAGGATAATGTTTCAGGGTGCATAAATCTTGGTTGGACGTTGTTTTCTTTGAAGACTTAAAATACTTCAAGATCTTCTTGACCTCAAGGTATGTGTTGTGATGCCAGCCATGATTCTAATGGGCCTTCCTTCATAGATGATCTATTTCTTTCCTGTAATAATTTTAATGTTCTGTTCCTATACTGAATTTCTTGGATTTTGATTACTATGTTTGGGTGTAAATTTAGTTTGTTCATGGATATTTGGAGTTCTATGTGCCTCAATAACTATATGTCAGATTTTATTCTCATGTTCCAATAGTCTTTGTATGTCATTTGTGCTGACTCCTGACTTTTCACTTACATCTATCAGTCTTATCTTGTTTTACTTTGTAGCATCTTCCAGCTGATGAATCTTTCTTTCTTTCTTTCTTTCTTTCTTTCTTTCTTTCTTTCTTTCTTTCTTTCTTTCTTTCTTTCTTTCTTTCTTTCTTTCTTTCCTTCTTTCTCTCTCTCTCTCTCTCTCTCTCTCTCTCTCTCTCTCTCTCTCTCTCTCTCTCTCTCTCCCTCCCTCTCTCTCCTGGTCCCCAGCAATTGGGCAAGGACCTTGCACTTGCTAGGTAGGCATGTGTGATACTTAGCTAAATACCTGCTGGTTATTACTTGATTATTATTTTAAAGAGATCTTTCCTTCCATTATCCCTAGCTATGATTTGTTTTCAAGATTTGAAAGTCTAAATTTGCTTTTGTTTAAGCAGTTTTTCCAGACTTCAGTGGAATTTCTCATTTCCTGGAAATCTGTTTGAATGTATTAGATGTATTCTATTTCTTTCCTGTATTGATCATTCACATTTTCCTTCCTTTTCCTGTGATCATCTTTTTTCACTGATTTTTGCTATAGATTAACTGAGTAATTCCTTTATGAATGCTAACATTTGTTTCTTTTTTAATTGCTGTATTAATCCTTATCTGTTTTCCTCTATAGCCTCATGCATTTATTTCTTTTCTTCCATTGTTATCATTTCAGAAATTTCAGGTAAGTGTCTTCCATTTACTCCTATCTCATATTCTGCACTTGTTCTGGGTGGCCAAGAGGTCTGAGATTACATTTTGTTTTGTGTTTTGGTCATTGTAAATTTTTGTAATAGATAGCTCTATCACTAGTATCAAGTCTTCTCTGGGATGATTTTGTTCTTTGGGGAAGTCTTCTGTGTGTAGAAGATTCTTGGCTTGTGATCCTCCTAACACCCTACCTTTCCAGTTAATTGCAAATGAGATATTAGTTTCTGTTTGGCTCAATCTCAAGCTCTTTGGTACTAGGCTGTAATAACACTATCCTGGAGCTTTCTATTATTGTCACAGAAGGGAGAACAGCTGATTAGAACAGAAATGACATCCTATCTAAAGTAGTATAATTAGCAATAACAATAGCATCAAGTACAGTTTAGAAACTGAAAAACTGTGATAACTATTAAATTTATACCTTAAACTATAGGGGTAAAACTTAGAATTATATAACAGGGGGATTATAAACTATGAGTTTATATTCAAAGTGTTTCCCCTTGATGGAGTGATTGTACCCTGTGGTGGGGAGATTTACAAAGGATACTAGATAAAACAAAGAACAGAAAGTAGTAGCAAGCCTGGAGAGAAAAAGATGATCATGTGAAATTTGGAAAACTAAAGAGAGCAGAAGAGAAAGATGAGAGATTAAGCAAGGAATTATCTTTGTTTCTGAGTTTGGGGCATGGGATTAGTTTTTGTGGCTGGAGTTTACCCCAGCCATTTAGAAGAGAGAATAAAAGAAAAAGGAGAGTGAGAGAGAGCAAGAAAGAGTGAGAGAAACAGAGAGAGAGAGAGAGAGAGAGAGAGAGAACAAAGGTGGCCCCAAACACCTGTTTCTATTCTGCGTGTCTTTGTCCTTAAGCATAACACTGGTTCATCTAATTTACCACTTGTTGACTAATTTCTTCAGACTTTTTATACCACTAGTCCCACCTGTCCATCCTATATGCCCTGGTTGAGGCTCTACTGTGTTGCTGGAACCAGACTCTGTTCCTTCCCAATGATTCACCTCAGTCATTCCAGCAGCAAGGAAGAGGTAGTTCTCTGAGACTTTAGGTGTGGTTCATGTGGGTTGCAGTAGCAATGATTTCAATGAAGGGGTCCACCTTCTAGGCAGTTCTCCAGAACACCTGTTGTGGAGATATGATCAATTTTAAATTAAATATTCATCATATTTGTCAATTGTATCTCATATTTAGGAACTAGTTAC
The DNA here is from genome assembly GCA_004027165.1 of Ctenomys sociabilis. Taxonomy (NCBI): domain Eukaryota; kingdom Metazoa; phylum Chordata; class Mammalia; order Rodentia; family Ctenomyidae; genus Ctenomys; species Ctenomys sociabilis. The sequence goes on along the minus strand of PVKA01012942.1, from coordinate 20,893 downwards.
TAATATTTATTTATGAAGCCACAGGCTGTGTAGAAATTTTTAAAAAAGTTGAATTTAAAGTTAGGAATAATGGGATCAGGGAGATGGCTCAATAGAATAAGCACTTGCCTGGCAAGCACAAGGGTCTGCGTTCAATCCCTACTTCTGTCAAGCAAAACAAAAGGAAAAAAAAGTTAGTAATAAGAAAAACATGAATATGGTCATGCACTTTCACTTTGTTTCATGTTATTGTCCAGTGATGATGAATCTTTAAGAAGTTTTGATGATACAAACAACCTGCTGCAGCGCCCTGCCACCAGTGTAAGCCTTCACATCCATAGCCAAATGGGGAGAGATGGACTTGAGCAGATTTTGTCTCACATACGTGAACTGGAATCCTGGATGGCTCAAAGACCAGAGACCCTGAGAATGTCTCAGCATAAAAGAGCCCCTCATTCTTCCAGCCACATTGAAACAGTAGTGACTCTTGGAATGAAATATAGACCCTGGTGGGAAGAGAGCTGACAGAACCAAGCTTCATGAGACTGGTACTATTACAGTGGGTAATCCTCAGTGCTCAGGGAAGGGCTAGAATGGATTCAGAGGAAAGGAAGTCTGAACGTGACTGACTTTAAAAATCTCCATAAGAAAAGTGATAAATAATCAGTAGAGTTTTCTATAAACTACCAGACTAAGTTTCTATATTAGGCAGAAAGGAGACTGATAGCACCACAAAATAATACAAAGAAAGTAGTATGACTTCATCATTGTCAAATCTGTGGCCTATAAACTATGCATCCTTTATAAGGACACAGCAATAGAGAAACAACAAAGGTAAGGGCTCATTATTTTGCCTGTTACGGGGTTTGTTTGACACCCTTTGGCATTGTTTCAAGGAGCAAACTTAGTAGAAATGTGGCCAATCATCAGGAAATTTCCAAGCTGAAGATAAATTACACCAGCCTTGTCCAGTTGGACCCTTGCTGGTGTGCTGGTGCCAGAAGAGGGATAACGCTGCATCTGCTTCGGTGGCACGTTTCCTTTCTCATAGAAGAATGCAGTTGGACATTTGGTATCCAGAGTGCTGTGATTCATGACAGGGAGGTAAAATGCTACTAAGTGAAACCCTAAACATGTAACACTAGAGTCCTTAGAGCTAACATAATGCTATGCTTTATGTTTGATCGTCGGTTCACTAAACATTATTGTCACTCCATGATCCATGAAGCCAGGGATATCTAGAAAACTCCTATTCATATATGTAAAGAACAAAGGTGGCTGTATATCAGGTGCTGGGACCAAAACAGGTATTTAAATTTTCAGAACTGTACCTCAACTCATCAAGAAATAAAAGCCTTAGTTTAGTATGGTCCTTAAAAGTGCCAAGGAAAGGTGCCTGGTATTGTTTTTCTAGGCTGAGAATAGTTGTCACCTGATTTTTCAGATATACCTTGAATTATCTTTGATACATCCTAAATGTTGCTTCATGTGTTTTCTCAAAGCAATGATTTGTGGAAACTAGTTTACCCTGCACTACTGAATAATAAGTATGTTGAATTTACTGAACAAGTGATCAAGTTTGATTATGAATAACATCCTGAGAGTAGAACTTGGCTGGGGTGGCTGTTGGTTTCTCATATGTTTCACTCAGAGTGCAAAGATTTGATGTGATGAGGCCTAGGGGAATATCTGTCACCTTTGTTCTGTTCTTTGTGTGATTGTCTTTGGTGTCTCAAGTAAATGGCTTTCTGTATGTCGATGTTCAGAACAATTACAGAAATTATAAGACTTTCATTTAACAACTGTTCTAAATCCTCCTTTCAGTACAGCTCTATTTTATAATTGTAACTCATTATTGGTGCTTGTTAGGTACTAAATGATCATTGTTGGTAATTTGCTGTCTTTCAGTGTTCTCACAGAAATGTTTGCTTTAACTGTTGTTCTCGAGCCAGGACAGCTTGAGTTAGTCCTGTGCTTTTGGGGCCATCTATGATCTTTATTCCCTGCTGCATCAGCTTCGCGTGTGGTTCTTATCCTGGTGATGGATGTTAACAATCACTAGATAATTAAGTTTACCTAAATCTGAAATTAGGAATTCACTCCTGAGTACTTCCTTCTCACTCTTCTTGACCCAAATGTCTTCTGAGTTGTGCTTCCTAAATATTTCTTAAATCTATTTACTATTTCTCATCTTAATTCAGTTTTCTGTTAATGGTCCATTGGAATTTTATAGCATTTTTGACCAATTGTGATGGTCAACAAAATAATCTTCCTATAAGCAGATCTAATTGTACCACTCCCCTTGTCTTTGTACCTTTGTGCAACTAAACAAACAAAGAAGATCAAAGGGGAACAAATGCTACATTCTCCTAAATGGAAAAGGCAGATGGGACCAGAAACACTCCCTTCCAATTCTTTTATATGAGCTTTGACCAATTTCTGATAGTAAATCTTTTCCACCTCAGTCACATCCCCAAAGACCCTACCTCTTGGTCCTAACCACAATAAGGATGAAGTTTCAGCAAGATTTTTGGAGGGAACACACATTCAAGCTGAGCTACTCAGAATAACTTAAAATTTCCCACTGTTCTTTTGTTCATATTGCCTCTCTCTTGGCGTTTATACCTTAGGCATCTTAAATCACTTAATGGTTCCTTGCTGTCTTGCACTTTCTTGGCTTCTCATGATGCAGTCATTGTGTGGAATTCAAAGCTCAGATTCATACTTTTGGCAAATTCTTACATGATTTAGATTTTTATCTCCATCTACCTTTTATGAGAAACCTTCTCTAAATATCCTAGCTAAACTAAATTGCTTCCACTTCTGTGCTACCCCTGTTATGCCCACCAAAATGAAGACTTTATATTTTATTGATTTGTTTCCCTTCTTATCTCCTAGAAACATCTCCAGCCTGTATATAGAAAAGCTGACAATCGGAGAAGCCAATATAACTTATCAAAGCCTCCCTAATTTAGCAGTAAAAATGTAAAAAAAAAAAAAAAAGGAATCCAGATGACTGATTTTAAAATATCAGGGATTTAACTTGCTAGTGGTGACAAAGCACTGTCATTTAGAGTAGAAGTTACAGGTTATACCATGCCACTTGAGCTTCTCTGCAAAGGACAGATAGGATAAGGATTTTTCAACATATGTTAATAAAACACGAAATTTTTCATTGAAAACTTTGTACAGGAGCGCAAATATCAGAACGCAAATCATTTGCGCAGTACTTTCTCAAAATGTGCCTGAATCTTCTTCTTCCTCAACAAAACACTTCAGCCTTTGTGTGTTTGACCCTTCCTTATCTTCTGTGCTGATACTCTGTTAACCACCTAAAAAATTTGCTTTCTCCTGTAGACCTCTTGCTATGCACCCTGGCTCAAGAACTATTTTATTCTTTATTTCCATTAGTCTTACTCAAACCATTTGAACAGTTAAGTATAAGAAATACGCAGGGCACCTGAGGTGTCAGTTATGTAGAAGTTACATGCTAATAGAAAATTTAAGCAGAAAATTTTAAGTTTAAGAACTGAGTCTCTTGTGGAATGGAAGATTGTGGATTGTGAAAAGATCCTCCTATCTAGAACTTGTTAAAGTCACAAAGATTAGATATTTCTCCCTATATTAAGCTGTTTAGAAATTATATTTTACGTGGAAAATTTACCACTAGCACACAAACATAAAAATGCAACATTCTCTTCTAGTATTTTTATTTTTGTCAAATTTAGTTTATTTGAATAGTTTCCCTTCTGAAATTTGCTAGAAATTACCCCTACTTCATAGTGAAAAAGGTACAAAAGTATTACAACATTGATCCAAAGTATCTAAAAGTAGCTTTTGAGTGATCTTCTCAACACTTTCTTCTTTACTTCATTTTGCCTTATTAACATTATCTACTATGATGTTCTCTTCCATTAAAAACACAGAACTAATAGAAAATTTAATCATATGTCATATTCTTATATCTCTAGTAAAGTTCAACACCTTATACAGGGCTGGGGAGATGGCTCAGTAGAATAAGCACTTTCCTGGCAAGTAAAAGGGCCTGAGTTCAGTCCCTGGTTCTGCCAAAAAAACAAAAAAAGTAAAATCAAAAACACCATGGACAATTTATTAAATTTTAGTAGAAGATCACTAGCCTTTTAGCTGACGTATTTCACTTGATTTTCCATTAGATAGTTTTAAGACAGAAATGAAAAGAGATAAAATATTATCAAAAATATAGTACTATGAAAATCACAACACAACTACTTCCCAAAACTTGAAAAAAAATAATAAGAATTGACAGCAATAGTTAAAATTTTTGGAGCCGGGCGTGGTGGCGCATGCCTGTAATCCCAGCACTCGGGAGGCTGAGGTAGGAGGATTGTTGTGAGTTCGAGACCAGCCTGAGCTACAAAGTGAGCTTAAGGCCAGCCTGAACTGCATAGTGAGACCCTGTCTCAAAAAGACAAAAAAAAAAAAAAAAAAAAAAAAAAAAAAAAAAAAAAAAATAT